>MJUT01047297.1:24203-59596 GCA_002080005.1 Gigantidas platifrons
CCCCCCCTTTTCTCCGGTGTTTTATTTTTAGCAAATTCAACTTCTTTACGTGTCCGTGTTCTTATCAATCCGATCTTACAATAACAGTAGTTTATGGGTACCAGCGGCCCTAAATAAAAAACAAGAGAAAGAATACATTGAGAAAGTGAAAGCCTAAAAAGCGTTGTTAATAGTGCTGGTATAAAGTTTTGACATTTACATTGGAAATAATTTGTTTTCCCTCTATTGACTTGTTGTAAGACTGGTTTCTTAATCTGTATGCACTTGTTTATATCTTATATAAATATAATGGTACCAGTAGAAAAGAGGTTTACTAAGGTGACCAATATTATGAATTTTATTATGATTTTCTTTAATAGAATCTAAAAATCGAAATTAGTAATAAAATAACATTTAAAACAATTTTAAACAGTGATTGAAATTTACCCCGTAAACAATTTAGGCACGTTTTGCAGCTTTTATTTTAATATCCTGAAGGTACCTTTGCTTTTGTAAATGTTATATAGACTCAAACCAAAAGTAATATCTAATATCTGGTGAATTTTATCTTAATTTTGTTTAAAGCACAATCAAAAAATAAAAAGCAAATCGAATTTTAAACTCATTTTCTTGATATCAATTCGGTTGTATTTCACTTTGACTATTTCAATTACGGAAGACGGACCGCAACCAGGAAAAAATGAACACCTGAATAAAATAGTGTTGTAATTAAATATCATGTACGTGATATAAAAGTTTAAAAGAATTTCAATGGTTATTATAATTTTGATATCAATTCGGTTGTATTTCGCTTTGACTATTTCAATTACGGAAGACGGACCGCAACCAGGAAAAATGAACACCTGAATGAAATAGTGTTGTAATTAAATATCATGTCCTTGATGTACAACACTGAAAAATATTTATAACCTGACGATGTGCACGCCATAGCGTGACAACGTATATGCAGCTACGCCTCTGTGATTTCTTGGTAATACCAGAGAGGCAACTTGTCTGTAACAATTTTGTAACATTTTATTGAACAGACATTAAATATTTATTACAACGACATTAACAAAGAATATCATTTTTTTCATCTCAAAATTATTGTTTTCTATCGAAATTGTGGTACGGTTTGCCGTACCAACCGTATCGGGTGCTACGGCAGTGAGTTGCAATGAGGCCTATAAACCCTTCAACTATGAGTATAATATTATGCCTCACGGCAAGTTCAAGATTGCCTCTAATGTGCCTTTTGCTTTGTTTTGTTTGATGTTTATAATTAGTTAGCTAGAAATCAATTATAATTAGTTAGCTAGAAATCAACAGATAAAGAACTTATTTATTGTTAATTTCAATTGCCTTTTCTTGTCAGACATAATTTGTTTTGAAATATTGACGTCACGCAAAAGGGGAATTTCGGAGCTAACTTGAAAATCATATACGGTAAGGTGCCATTTCCGTCAGTAACTGAGTCTTAGTCTGTTAGCTTATTTATTGTCCCTTTATTGAGAACATGGAAATACAATTTAATTGTCTTAATATATATTTTTTTGGATATATTTTTTACCGAAGCAGCTGCCTCGGTTGCCTCAACGTGATCTACGCCTTTGGTGTGAATTGCTTCAATCTCCACATAGCACTAGGTCAACAGTTAACATAGATTAGTAGGTGATGGTAATCATCCATGTAATTGGCTCAGTGGGGTGTTTGCAAAATTTCACCGGAGGCAATTTCTTGGCATGTAAAACTTTAAATATAACTGATCGACTCATTTACGCTACAGCTTGTCTCTAACATACATAATAATGATATAATGAAGACCATTTTATTTTCCTACACAAGGAAGTATTCGATTTCTAATAAATCAACTGTCAGTTCAAGATCAAAACCCCTCTTAATCATAATCTGGTAGATTATACTCTTGCTAAGTCAACCTGCCAGATCCACGAAAGTCAATCCCATATCATTTTATGAAGTCAGTATAATTAACATGATGATGTCAGTAGTATTTAATGACTAACCTCCAGAAACAGCCAGCTTCTCTATACTGCTAAAACTACGAGCCATTTAGTCAAGATAAACATATAAATATAAGCATATAAACAATTTGTATACTGCAGACAGAACAAAAGCCATGGAAAAAATGTACAAAAATACATACAATCTTAACATGAGACATCTTAAGATTTGGTGTATTTTATTTACGATATAGAATAATTTTAGTTGTAAGATTTTTGTCCAGTACGTCATTTTTTCTACATCTCTTTACATTGGAGTGTCTAATTTGTCTGCGTGTTCAGTGTTATGATTGGACTTGATCCAGGTTTTGTAACAACAGTGATGATTGAATTGCATTAGAAAAGCCATTCCCTTTTATTGGTAGCGTATCGGTGGTCTAATGATAAGCGTGCTAGCTTTGTTGATTCTCCGCTTAGCACGCACTATTCAAGAGAAAGAACAAAGACTGGCTGGCCCGGAATCAGGATAATGTGTCAGAGAGGAACCGCATGTATATTCTGCGGACTGTTATGTCGGTGAGGTAGCAATAGAAAGATCCACGTCAGTGCATTGACCTAGTACAAAGCTGAAATAATCATAACCATCATGATTTCATTGAATGTAACTTGTTCTCGCCATGACAGGGCTGAATAATTGCTTATTTAATTAATTTATTAATCTTGTATCTCCAACACTTGTACTTATTTCCAACTTACTGAGACCATTTTGCAAAAAATTAATTAATTCATGTAGTACTGATTTTTGATAAGCAAGAACGTTCAATATAAGAAAAGTTTGAAGATATCAAATAGGTCATTGAAGGCCTGATAATTCAATTACCAAATGACAAAGGACCAAAGATCACACAGTGATCAACGACACACTATTATTATTATATTTCTATATAATAAATGTTCGTTGATGTTTACAATACTTTTCACTGAATATCGTGGGATCAGTTGTTAGTGTATCGTAATAACAATTCGAATGAGATGCAATGAACACGTAGTTTTAATTTTATTCCTAGCACAATAAGGAGTGGTCGCGATCGTATGGTAGTTGATTTACAATTACCTATGCAATCAGTGTTAATCACCACCCAAGTTAAGTTCGAATCCCGCTCATGGCGAGGTGTACTTGATACAACTTTATGTGATTAAGTTTGTCAGTGACTTGCGACAGGTCTGTGGTTTTATCCAGGTACTCTGGTTTCCTCTACAAATAAAATTGACAACCACGATCAAACTGAAATATTGTTGAAAGTGGCATTAAACACCACAACCGTAACCCTAACGATATATCCCTGTATGTAATGGTGATAAAAGTTACGTCAGCACATTAAATAGTAATTACTTCATTAACATTAAAAGTGTGCATGAAAATAATTATAAATAATAGAAATACATGCATATATATATTTTTAATTTGATTGACAATTATTTAAATGAAGTTAATATTACAATGTTGACAGAGTTATCACATTTTCTACATCTATACAATCGTGCAATTTGTAGACAATACCTTTGTTTAGTACTACTCTAAATTATTTAAAGAAAGAACATAAATAAGAATTTAAGTTCGACCACCGTGGCATAGCCATGTTGTTTTTCAAATCTTTATTGTGAAGTGAAATGATATATCTTTTAATTGCATGCAAAATATTTGAATGCCATTTTAACAAAAACGTAGATATCAGATTTAAATGTAACTAGGTTTCGATCGTATCACATGACCTTTAAACCACAAATGTATTAGATTAACTATACAAGTCATTTAAAATAGCTCCATCAAAGCATATCTATTGCTATGTAGTATTAAAAATTTCACGATCTGAAACGTTTAAAATGTGCGATAAGGTTGACAGTCACGTTAAAACAACGCTGTGTGGGCATTAGCAGGGAAAACAAGAAAACAGTATAAAGTGTTGTCGGCCATAGTATAACAGATCATATACCGTGTGCCTTATAAAGCTTTGAATAGGACTATTGGCTCATTTACGCTGCATTTATTTTATTTTTTAAACAAGGAAAAATTGTTGTTGCTTTGTTTTGTATGGAAGAAAGAAATATGCGCTAGTTTCATTTTCCGTAGATTTTGTGTTATTTTACGTGAGAGAATTTATGATATCCTATTTTGCGAAGCAAGGACAAATCCCTGATTTAATGTTTTCGATTCAATGCCAAATTTGTGATATTTTCCTTTTTAGTACGTGGCTGAATATGTGCCATTCTATTTTGCCATGAAGGACAAATCATGATTTAATATCTTCAATACGGCAGATTTTGTGTTGTTTGACCATTCCATGTACGAGGTAACATTTGTGCAGTTGGACTTTTCCAGGCAAGGCAGAATTACCTCCCTGTTTATTATGTCACATTAACATATGAATGAGTATTTAACATAAAATACTATAATGGCAACGCAAAAGGAAATGAATGAGGTAAGTTAATTTAAAGTTTAAAATTTCATTGTACAATGCATGTTCTCGTTGATTTTTGTTCTATGAAAATGGTAAAATTCATCAATGATGAATCCAGGATTTTGAGCTATGGAATCATACATTTTTTATACCCCTGTTTTTGTATGTTTTCTTTTACTCTATGTATTGTACTTTTACATTGGAAAACCTCCACATGATGATATCTTCAGAAATTTACAGATTGTTGAGATTGTCTTTACGAAAAAAAACATAAACTCACCAAACTTATAATTATTAAGAGTTAGAATTAGGGGATAACTGTATTGTATTTGAAAATTTCATGGTACCAATTGGATATTTGATAGTCGCAAATTGAGTTTACTGGCGACGCGTTAACGGGTATTTACGACCACTAAATCGACAGCTGACGCCGTGAAATATTCAAATACAATTCAGTGATCTCCATTCAAATGTAATCATGTGTATTGTTACAGTGTTCGGCAATCGTCTGAAATAGCTCTTGATTTTCAACGTTGAATTGATACCATGAAAATAACAGCATTGTCCAATCACAAAGCAAGGATATTAAACAACTACATTAGAATTCTTGTTATTAACGCCCCTTTCAGCCATATTTCAGTCAAATGGTTCTGAACTTTCAACCCTTTATACTAAAATAATTGGCATTGCAGTCTACCAACGGTGTGAGCTCGAGTGGGTGGGTGATCAATTTTTAACGCCAAATGTATCTTCATTAGACTCTGCCAACAATACTGTATGGTCGGCATAGAAAACAGTGAATAATCTCACATACATTTGTAATTCGTTTTCGAAGTTTTTAGAAATGCTTTTAGCGCCTTGTGCATTTTTGATTGTCAAAAAAATATCTCAATTATTTAGATATAGTGCGCACAAAAAAGAAAATAGACATATTTTCAACTTGTGTAACACCGTTTAAACATGGTAAGAAATTTGAAAACATAATATTTATAAACAATTCTTGATTTTATATTATTATACAAGTTTAAAATTACATGATATATTTCACCCTTATTATTACACATAAAATATAATTAACTTCTACCACAAGTCATCACTCTACACAGTATCGAAACCTTTCTGACGCCTATACATGCACAGAAAAGTTTCTTTTTTCTTCAGTTTTAGTAGCTCAAAGCGGTCATATATAACAAAAATGGTGTCTAGCATTGTATATTTTTACTAACCCCCTTTCGGGTTTTCATTTAAGAGGAGAAATTCGTCAGAAACATTTTTCACTATATTATTGATAACTGATGTAAACAATTTACCAAAAACAACTAAAAATGGTAATAGGTCGAACATTTTTCGGATTAGTTTTTGTCCCTTTGTTTTTATAAACTGGCACAATGTTGCCTGCCAACCAAGTATCGGAAATTATACCAGAGTTAGCAATAAGATTAAATAGATCAACGTATAATGCTAAAAACACGTCTGAAGTTGATTGTATGAATTCATTTCTTACCATATCGTCCCCAGACGCCTTATCATTTTTTAGATTTCTTTATGCATGTTAAAATTTCATGAGTTTTCTGGTAAACTTTCAGAAAACATTCTTAGCTCAAGATCATCACGATCTAGAACGAAATTTAGATTTTTAAACAATTGCTATGATTTATCAATAAAATCACAGAGTAAATTCAAAGGGGCTTGGACTTTGAAGACAAATTACAATTTCCACTCTATTTTGTTCTAATGACAATTCATTATTTCAATAAATGACGGGAATTGATACATGTCCAGCTGTTGGTTGACCCGCTGTATGTTGTCTCTATGCAATCTCTCGCACTGAGTTATTTGGACTCATTGAAATTGAGTGTAGAAGACTCCAACTGTCTTTTGTATAGCTCGCATTTATTGGCAGTACTCCTAGAAGCAAATAGATTGCTGATGTAGTTGTATCACATTACACTATTTCGAGGAAAGATCCGATAATTTCCGAGTGACATATCACAAGTTATATGTCTTTCAACTTCTACTTCAATCAGGTTACTTAGTAACATCCGCAAGCAGACATCTCATTAAGGACTATATTTACACGCGCGCACAGGAGAACCTCAAAGTTTAAAAGAGACAACATATTTACACTGTACAAGTATATGGAAGTTTAGAATACTCCATTGACTATCACATTTAATGCGTACAAGTCCGGGACGGCTATCACAGGCGGTAGTAGTTGGTTGCACAGGATGATCATTCGTGGAAAGAATGAATATTTATATACATTTATGTTTGTCCTTATTGCCCGAAATGTCCAAGCATGGCTGTGACGAGTTGGTGTTATTTCTTCCATAGTGATGTGATGGTAAACCGGCACAGCGATGAGGGAGTGGACTACCTGATACATAAGTGTTACGTCTGATCTTGTTTGCCTCTGTTCTACGTTTTACCAATTTAAATCTTTTGCAATTTTCGCTGTGCTGTCATTTTTTTTGTAGTCGTGCGGCTTGTTGTGCGTTCTTTTGGACAGATTCTAATTGTTTAATGTTGCTTGCCTTATGAGGATTCCAAATCTTTGAGCAGTATTCTACTTTTGGTCTTACAAGGTTGGTATATGCTCTATCGTTTGCACTAGAGGGAGAGTGTTTAAGATTTCTCTTCAGGAAACCAAGTACTTTTGATGCCTTCTTGCAAGATTGGTCGATGTGCAAGCTGTACTTGAGGTTGTTACTGAGTTCTACTCCAAGGTACGGATGATGGTAAGCTTTTTCTAGAGTCTCTCCTTTCATTTTATAAGGGAAATTGGTCTTTGATCTTGTGTTTGTCGCTTGCATTATTGCACTTTTGGAAACATTGAATTCCATTTACCATGTATCTGACCAGCCTACGAGTGTGTCCAGGTCGTCTTGCATTAGTTGATGATCTTTTTCTGTGTGTAATGGTCTATTATATCACGCAGTGGTCTGCAAACAATCTGGCGGTGGAATGGAGATTGTCTGCGATGTCATTGATGAACACCATGAATAATGTTGGGCCGAGTACGGTTCCCTGGGGAACCACCGATGTTACATATGAACACATGGAAGCTTCCCATCTACGACTACTCTTTGGATCCTTTTACTGAGGAATACATCAATTCATATGCTGGTGGTTACATCAATGCCATAGTATTGGAGTTTCTCTGATAGGCTTTTATAAGCAACTTTATCGAAAGCTTTTGCAAAGTCAGGGATTGCTATGTCGACTTGTATGTTGTTGCTCATCCATTTGTTGATGTCGTTGGTTGTCATAATGAGTTGGCTTTCGTATGCTCTTTTTGTTCTGAACCCATGTTGATTTTCATTGCGAATGTTTTGGTTTCCTAAGTGGTTCATAATTTTCGATAGAATGATATGTTCTAAGATGTTTGATGCCACTGATGTTAATGACACTGGTCTGTAATTAAATGGTTTTCAGCGATCCCTTTTTTTTAAATATTGGAACTATGTTAGCATTTTTCCATTCCTCTGGTATTTGGCCTGTGTTGATCGACTGTTGATAAATTTTTGTAAGAATAGGTGCGATAATATTGGCTGCATTTCAGATTTCTGTTCTGCAGTCTCGGCTAATACTCCGTTGTTCTTAAGAGTGCAAATCCCCATTGTGTCTTGTTTCCTTGATTATATATAATTCCAAAATTTCTTGCTGTTATTGTCTTTTTTAGGGTCTAACATGTTGCTTAGGTAATCCCAATAGTTTTTGTGTAGGTTATTTCTAATTAAGCTTCTGATGTCTTTGGACGCTTTTTGTGTGATGGTTTCTTGCTTTTCTTGCTTTTCTTGTATAAGCGTTTTGTTTTCCTAATAAGTCTTTTGATCTCTGTTGTCATCCAAGGGACGTCGTGGTGTTTCCCGATTTTCTTTCTAAGAATATGTTTTTCAATACAGGCTTCAATGGCCTCTTTAAATTGTTTCCAGTTTTATTCTACTGTGTCCATGTTTGCTCCTGTTTCAAATTTGGCAATACATTTGTCTCTTGATGATATGGGATCCTGTTTGATTCCTTCTCAATTTGCTTTTTTATAGTTGGGCACTGATCTACTTCGCTGTTGGCTAATTCCTGGAGTTATATTTGTTCATACTGATAATATATCATGGTCTTACCATAATGAGTACACCTCCATCGTTTTCGTGAATGTGTTCTTTCCGGTCTTTCTTGTATATTTTATGCTGGTAGCTACTTGGTATGTCATACGGTAATATTTCGGCACTGTAGGTGTTCCATCAAGAATAACGCGGAAAGATGCAATTAACTTCAATTTATTTCATGAGAGGTGTACATAGTTATTTATTGCTGAGAGTTATTGTGTGATTGGTCAATGCACATGTATTTAGCTGTCTTCTCGACTGCTCTGCGATTATACGGTCAAATATGAATGAAATATTAACTGACCCATATTAGATGGAATGCAAGTCACTTCGGCACATGGGCTCGGTAGTTCAAAACAGTGTATAAAGTTATCCAATAGATAAATGTCACCTATTTCAGACTATCCCACTTCAATAGATTCCATGTTTTCCAGAATGCAATTTAGATTTTATTGTTGTAAGATTCCATTGCACTATTACATCATTAAGTACAATAATTGAACTGGATCATAATAAGATATTTCAAAAGTTTTGTAAAATTGTGTGTTTCGTGAAATAAATATATCTTCATATTTTTACCTACATACAAAAACATTCCGAATTATTCTACAAGACATAAATGAAAAAAATGACTCTTGCCCTAGCTACTGAACCGTAGCCATTGTGTACATGTCCCAGACAATACGCGTATTTGGACCGTACGCGTACGGTCCGGACGGTATGAGCATACTCGTAAGATCCGACCATACGGTCTAGTACGAGCTGGACCATACGGGTATTTAGACCATATGGGCTTTTTTCTATACAAACATTATATAATAAACTTTTATTGAGTTTTACAAATTACATTTATCATGATTATTATTACTTTAAGTTAAACACCATCATCTCATGAAAGGTAAACAGTTTTTGAACTGTAATGCAATTTTAATTGTCTACCTGAATCACATTTTCGCATGCGCGTCCAGAGTGACAAATGCTGCTACAAGGAACACCGGAATTTCTACACTTCCATGTTTTGTTCATGCATGTTCCCTTGTATTAACATCTTTTGTTTGCAAGAGAAAAACTTGCTTGTTTTGCAGCAGCATGCAGAGAAATTTCTTCTTTTTTGCAATGCGAAGTTTCAACTTTAGGTGTAGAAAAATCTATATCACCCATAAAACATGAATTTAACACACCAAATTCACATGATTATTTGCACAAACTTGCATCTTTACCAATAATATCCTCAACCCTACATAATAATCCTGGTAGATCACCAGATGTCCTATCAACAATGATTATTCTTACGGTTGCAAGACTACCTTTTTCAATTTTTGCATTAGACTTTGACACTTTCTTATTGTATTTTCTCATCGTATTTACAACATTTTTTTTGTTAATAATTTCTGTACAATATCTGTCTTATCTTGTCGTGACTTGCATTCACTAGAATGACATTATGAATATTGTGTCTCACATAGAAACTCAATCCATCCTGATCCAGGTTTCTCTGGGCTTTTTTGAAGCCAACAGTTTGTGAAGAGAGTCGTGCACTTGTTCCACTAAATCCTGTGTTCTTGGATGCCGAGGTCTTCCTGTTATGATTTTAACATCGCCGTTGTTTGGCCAAAGCTTCAAAGTTTCTCTTATCACGGCATTGTCGAATTCACTCTCTTTGTCATGTTGCAGGATCGACGGAAGGCTAACAACCGAAAATACATGCACTATTAACTTATGAGCTACTTCATCTGCAGACTTATTTATTTGAGCCATAAGAAATTGAATTTTGTGTAGTGGTCAATGTAATGACCGATCCAACAGTAGTCGCCGTCTGGATCAGCGCGCTTATCAACTAAGTTTAACATTTCTATGTGACTTTTTACAAGCACACTGAATACAACCTTTAATAAATTACATACAATCTTTCGTGGGAATCCCATAATACGTTTGTTCAATGTCCTTGTATATTTTATGATATCTCATATGGGCCCTGACTCCCTTTTTACGAACATGCTAAATTCAGGACATGTAAGTTTGTAATAGATTAAATTAGACTTATTTCTAAATTGTACAAATGCTATAATTATCCTTTTTTAAAATATATTTTAGAATCGAATAACTTTGACCTGTAAAATATTTTTTAAGCCTCGATAATCTCTTAAAACCTGGCAGACCGTATAGGTATTTTGAAATAATACGCACACGGTCCGGACCGTACACATACGGTCCAAATACGCGCATGGTCTGGAACATATATAAAACTAAATAGAAAACAAATATGTGATTATTCACAATGGGTCTAGCAAAATATTTATAGATTATTATATGACATTTTTCATATTACATGTCATATCAACTCGATACCTCCATATTAGCCCAAGGGCCGAAGGCCCGACGGCTAATATGGGTCGAGGGTTAATATGGCATGTAATATGATAAATCCCATATCATAACCTATTTATCATATACAGAGTGTGGACAAAAGTATTCGTACGTTCCAATATTCCCTATATATTTCATATTTAAAATAAATACTCGGAAGTCAATTCATGACCGATTTTGAATATATACGATACATATCAATAAAAACATAATTTTATGTATTTTTTTTTTATTTTTTTTTAACAACAAGATATATTTTATTCAACAATGCTTGTTACATTTCATCTTCAAAGTCCAAATTCCTTTGAAGTTACCCTGTGAAACCATCATTGATTATCCAGGGAATAATCAACGTATATAAATAATATATTACAACACATATATCATATGCTTTTTCATAATTACTTTTCAATACACTTTTGTATCTTTTAAAACAACACATTTGAATAAATATGTTTACCTACTTTTAACCTTGACCGTAATTCTCTGACAAATAAACTGTAAACATATATTGCTTTTGTCTTTGTTCCGAAACATAATATGATTTGTATATGGTATAACCTAGAATTGTTAGAATATAGTTAAAATCGAAATATTCTTCATACAAAATTGTGTATCCTAAAACTAGATGTTTAAGAGAGATATTAATTTCAAAATTTACCTTTTTAAATAGTTCTGTAGCTTTTTTCCAAAAATGTGGCAGATACTTACATGGCATAAATAAATGCATATAATCTTCTGCTATTTTGCAAAAATTACATAAACTACAATTTGAGAGTGTCCAAACAGTTAATGATTTTTTTGTTCGAATAATCAACTGAATCAATTTCCATCGTAAAATTTTAAGTTTATTTTCTTGCAAAAAATAAAAAATAAACGAATACATTTGTGACATAACAGGATTTTCGTCTAAATTTAAATGTCTTGATCAGTTATTAAAACCAACAGGATTTGTTGCTTTCGCTTAAATCATTGAATTGTAAAACAATTTGGTTGTAAGAATTTCAATATCCATGTATTTATTATTCCATATAACTTGATAATCCCTTTTTAAAAGTATAAAGTTCTGAACTCCAATTTACTTTACAGTTTAGTTTCTTGCAAATAAATTCTTCGGATAGTTTTCCATTTTCAACCAAAAGGTCATTGATGTCAATTACATTACTATCTATTCAATTATTACATAGTAAACTTTTACCTTTCACGTTTATGTATTTATTACCCCATATAAGTTGTTTTCTAATATTTGCAAAATGCTTAGAGTTTGGAAGTTGACCTCCTCCTGTTGTTACCCAACACATAATTATTTCCCTATAGAAAATTGGTAAATTATTAGTTTTAGGTAAATTCTTGATATCATCTATGTTCATGTTGAAAACTAACCAATTTTTTCCAAATTTATTAAAATATTTCTTTGGTATGACTTTCCAGTTTGCCTAATTACTATTTTCAATCTTGACACCCATGAGGTTTTAAATGACTTAAAATAACTATCAATGTCAACCATGTTTAAATCCCCCTTTTCGTGTGTGTTTATCAATACACTTCTTTTAACTTTATCAGGTTTTCCCTTCCAAATAAATTTAAAACAACAAGATTCTATACCTTTCATATATCTTTCAGGAACTGTGCAAGAACTAGCTATGAAAGTAAATGTTGGTAAAATTAGTGATTTTATTATTAGTATCTTTCCGATAATGGTAAGATTCCTCTTTTCCCAAGATATCAATATTTTTTTCATTTGAAAAATTTTACCTTCCCAGTTCAATACATTACATTTGTCAATATCATGACCAAAGTATCTACCCAATGCTTTTATTTGTTTGTTATCCCATTTTATGCCTTCTATTTTATATTTACAATTTTTTAATTTTCCAACCCACATCCCCTGTGTTTTATTTCTGTTTAACATTAAACCAGATAACGATCCAAAAATCTCAATTTCATTTAGTGCAGATATAATTTCTTCTTTTGAACTCACAAAAAAAGTTGTATCATCAGCGAGTTGCGAAATGTTTATGCTATGATTTTTCGTCTATTTTAATAGTTATCCCTTTTATGTTTTTATTGCTTCGCAGCCATAATTTCTACAGATAGTATGAATAATAAAGCAGATAAATGACACCCTTGTCGAATCCCTCTAGAGTTCTTGAAGATTTCAGACACCCATCCATTATTTGACACACAAGTTTGAATATCAGAATATATAGTTTGGACCCACCGAATAAACGAGTCATTAAACCCGAAATGTTTCAATGTATTTAACATAAAGTCCCATTCTAGCGTATCAAATGCTTTAATGAAATCTACAAAAAATATCACTCCATCAATTTTATATGAATCAGCATAATCTATAATATCTTGGATTTGTCTGTTATTGAAGCCTATGAATCGATTTTGTAAATAACCTGTTTTATAATTTTAGGCAGTATTTTCTTTAGACGTTGAGATAAAACATATGACAAAAGCTTTAAATCGACATTTAATAGTTAAATTGGACGAGAATTTTCTAATAGAAGAGGGTCGTCTTTTTTTGAAAATTAAAGACAAGACACTCGTTTTCTGAGAATATGTGAGAAGCTTTTCATCTTGGCTTTTATTCAGAACGTCAACTAAAAAAAAAATGATCTTATCCCAGAAAGTTTCGTAAAATTCAACTGTTAACCTATCCAACCCTGGGGATTTATTCAATTTCATCATATTAATAGCTGAAGTACATTCCTCAAACGTTAGCTTTCCATCGCATATCTTGAACTCTTCTGCATTAATATTTTTTTCTAGATTTGTTTCGAAAATATAGTTTTCTAGTAAGTCTTTATCCGGTTTATTGTTGTATATACTTTTTCGTAGTATTCCTTAATCATATGGAGAAGTTTTAATTGATCTGTAATTACACTATTTTTATCATCTTTTAACTTGTTTATTGATTTTTTTACTTGTCTTTGTTTCTCTAACCCTAAAAAATAAGAATTAGTTTTCTCCCCCAGTTCTATCCATTTCTCTCTTGATCTGATTTGCGCCCCTTTAGTTTTTAAGTCATATATTTTTCCTAATTCAATCTGAATATTTTCTATTTCTGTATTTCGGGTAATATTTTCTTCAAGTTGTTCGTCGCATGATCGCATTTTATTTTCTAGAATTTTTTCTAACTTTCGTTTTATCTCCCTTGTTTTTTCTCTCGATTTATTCTGACAATAGGCTATTGTCAAATCTTTTATTTCAATTTTTGACACGTCCCACATTAAACGAATGTCGTGATTATTTTCTTTGTTGATCGACGTTAACTGTCTTTCTATTAATTTATTTAAAATAAATTTATACTCTTCGTCTTTTAAAATCGAGTTATTTAATTTCCAAAACCCGTTTCCTTTTTCTAGTACACCAGTACTAAATACCAATAATACCCCTTAATGATCAGTAGTTTGTATAACGGCCGGGTATATTTTGCACGATTGTATAATTGATTGAAAATCGTTCCCAATAAATATCATGTCAATTCTACTTGATTGTGACTTATCTTTTCTTCTCCACGTGAATTGTTGTTTATTTTGATTTAATTCTCTCCATATATCAAGTAATTTATTTGACTTAATTAATGTAGTTAAACTAGCCACCGTGTCTGCGAATAGCCCAGAGGAACGTGTAGTTTTTCGATCGACTTGTTTTAAAGCATCATTAAAATCTCCCGCCAGAATAGGTATTCCATTACCATATTCTTTTAAATAAGAATTTACTTTTTTTCTTAAATATATTGCGTGATTTTTTGTAATTTGGTGCATATAAACATACCAAAGAAAATATCATATCTTCAATTCTCACATTTAGTAATAAGAGTCTGCCATCATTATCAGTGTATTTATTTAAAACTTCAAAATTTATATTTTTTCCTATTAAGATTGCTACTCCTCTACTGGATGTAGTTCCATGATTACAAAATATAAAATAATTTGAATTACACTCAATTTTATTTTATAATGCTTCATCCCAATGAGTTTCTTGTAGGAAGGCTATACTACCTTTATTTCGTTTTAAAAATTAAATAACCCGTAATTACTTTTCATTAGAGTGCATCCCGTTAACGTTTAGAGTACATAAATTAATCATGTCACAAGGAGGTTGAACATATTTAAAAAAAAAATACTTCAGTATAAGCACATATATATATACATTAGATTCAATAACTCTATTTCTTTTATCCTTCGAGTGCATTCCACTTACATTACAATTTATCAAGTTGTTCGAATCCATAAATACATTATATAAAAAAAATAGATTCATAAATTCACCATATATTATACTAACAATTACACAATAAATATACAATATATCATATTCATAAAAGGAAAAATAAACACAAATGTAAACTTTATTTAAAAAAGTAATCACACCCGTAAATTCTATCTGATCGTTACCAACTTCTCCATTAAATTTTTGTAGACCTATTTTGACCTTGCCCTTCATGATGTTACAGACCCTGGATCGTTTAACTTAACAGATATTTCGTATCGCTTGCGTTTTTCGTTCGTTTCGTTTGCGTGTATCGTTCGTTCGTTTTTCGTTTTCCGTTCGCTTGCGTTTCGTGCGTGTAATTTATTCTTTCGTTTCGTGTATCGTTCGCCAGTTTAATTAGACTAATACACAAAACTAAATACGAACGAACGATACACGAAACGAACCCACGCTACGATTTCCAGTTTAAAATAATTACTATAATTTCAATCTTACTATTATTAAAAAAAAAATAATTAAAGTGTAAACAAAATTTTACATATACAAACATGTATTTCCTTTACTTAGATGTACCAGTAATTTTGTACAATAAGGGAAAAACATATTTAATAAATGCATTTTTTTCTATAATTTACTCTAGGACAAATAAACAAGAAATCATCTACATGTATGTAAACAAACGCCTCTGGCAGTTTCGCCTGGGAAATACATGCACTGCCGGTGTGAAATGTCAACTCTTACATTTGTAATTTCATTCTAATTAACAATTATATGACCTTTTGAAGACACACGCCTCTCGGAAACCTTAACCGAGAAATTAACTGATACACCTATTTCTGGTTGGATTTGTCATTTCAGAATCCGAATAATTATAAATATTAATTCTGTATAATTATATAATTATATAAATATAAATTCTGTATAATTATATAACTAAATGAATATAAATTTTGCTTAATTATATAAATAGAAAGTCATATTTGGAAGTCAAATATTTAAAATTTAATCATAAATATAATTATTAAACACATTGGTAATATAAACTATCTAATATAAATTGCATTATCCTATTACTTTACCGACTAATTCATCATTTATATAAATAACTTGGTTATAAAATATAAGATAACAGAAGTTAATCACATCAATTTGCACAAAAGTCATTAAAATAATAACACGATACTATTCGCGTATCGTGCGTTCGTTTCGTGTATCGTTCGTTTGTTTCGTGTATCGTGTGTTCGCTTCGTGTATCGTGCGTTTGCTTCGTGTATCGTGCGTTCGCTTCGTTTATCGTGCGTTTTTCGTGTCGTTCGTGTGAAGCGTTCGTTCGTTTTCCGTTCGTTTCGTTTGCGTTTTTCGTGTCGTTCGTGTGAAGCGTTCGTTCGTTTACCGTTCGTTTCGTTTGCGTTTTTTGTTCGTTTGCGTTTCGTGCATAGTGTAAACTTATACGATCCAAGGTCTGTAACAAGACATCCTGACATGTGTAATCTATCATTTGTCGATATTAATTGGATTTCACGGTTTATGGACTTTGTCATTATAACATGATTAACTTTGAAATAAATGTGTATTATTCTGAAGTTGTGTGCTAGTTCACAAATCTTTTTTATGGATATTACTGACAAATTGTATGCAAACTGCGGACACATACATTCAAGTAAGTAATTTTTACTGATACTCATTAGGAACCACGTCTTTATTAGGAACATTTGTCGATGTACAGATACAGATATATATATATACTAATTATATCATGATATAGTGTCAATGAAATATAGCAAGGCTTGTGTATATGCCTGTATTTTATTATTTCACATACCTCTTTTATGTTATTAAATGATTTCTATATTAATTGTTCGAAAAAATCACAAAACAACACGCGTGCTTGTGATGCATTATGGTCTATTGTATATATTTTTTCCCTGCGTAGCTATAAATAGCACGGGGGAAAACCAACCGAGTACATGTTCACTTAATGAAATGTAAGCACAGTACACGATTTGTGTTGTTGGATGCACGCTGTTGCACCATTTCAATATGCAATATTTTGCAGCTAAAAATAAATCAACATTTTTATGATATAAATACATTAATATTTCATTTTTTTTCATATTCGGAAATAAATATTGATAAGCATATTCTATTACTATTTCTCTGTGTGTAGCTATAAATAGCTCAGGGGAAAACCAGTGGTGTGCATATTTATTAAGTGAAATGTAAACAAGAAACAGGATTTGTATTAATGCAAGGACGTCCTTGATTAATGTTATTATGTTGATGTATGTTTGTAATTTAGAAATACAAATTTTCAGCCATTTCAATATGTAATATTTTACAGCTAAACAAATATCAACTTTATCACAGTTTACATACACTGATATTTCATTTTCTTTAACATTCAGAAATAGATATTTGTAGACATCATGTTCTACTATATTTAAGACATATTTAACTACATGTAATAAATACCTTCTAAAGTGATTTTTTTTAACAATTATAAATCATACTCGTACTCAAAATAAGAGCATATAAATACATTCTTTGTACGGTTACATTTATATGACTACATATTATATATTTCAATCTACCATCTGGTAATTTAACTCTATGTTGGAGCTTATACATTGTTTTTGTTTTTTATTATTTTTTTTTATTTATTGATTTACCCGGTAAGATAAAAATAGATATGAGCATCAATAATGATACTTATTATACAATTATTACACCTTGGCTTTTTTTAGCCATTAGTTTTGTTAGTCTGACCATCTTGCCTATCAGGTGCAGTTGGAGGTGTATGACTTCTTACTGTCTGCTTAAGACCTTGTGAGACTGGTGTTTTCATAAATGTTTCCATTGTTTTTTGTCCATGTTTCATTGTAACTTTTTTTGCACTTGCTTTTTAATTTTTTGTTGAATTAGTCTTAGAAGATGTTGCTTTCTGTATACTTTGTAATTGTTCAATAGCATCATGTGTACTGTCACCTTGTGTTGTATTGTGTATTTCTACAGTAGTTGTATCCTGTACAGTGTTTGTCATAACATCTGTATTACTGTCCTCTGTATTGTGATCCTGTGTTTCACCCTTAGCCTCTGTAAGCTTCATTGGGAAGTCCATCATTTTGTGTCATGGTTTGTGACATGCTTTGCACACCCACTCATTTGGACAATCATACAGAAAATGCCCAGGCATTTGTAACACATTGGCACTTTGTCTGTTCAATTTGTTTTGTTGTTTTGTTGGTTATTTGAAGATAATTCTGGTTGACCACTATGGAATACAAGAGCCCAATACTTGCCAATTTGAAGCTTTCTTGGGATTGGGTTTTGTAAGGTTTTACTGATGATCAATCTATCACATGTTTTACAATTGGTTAACTTTCCATCTACCCTTAGTCTCTCTCGGAATAACCCTTGAATTTCACAGCCATCTAATGTAAGGGCACGATGGATCTGTCCATCATCGCCGGAAAGTGGTACGTTTTTTACTTTTATCCTTATGGTGTCTGGTTGTGTTCTGCCGGGATTATACGGATTTTGTGCATGGAGGGGGATTTACTTGCCACGCAAAGCTAAACCCTGCACTGACAATGACAGTCTGTCTTCCTCATTATCTATATACATGCGCCACATTTCCCTAATACGCTGTATACCCTTTATACACTGCGAGGGTACCCTTACTCCAATGGCTTTATATATCTCGACATTAGTCAGCCACAATGATCGTGCCGGTTTAATAGATGCACCAAACACATCCTCGTCTTTAAGAAAGACTGGTTTGACCTTTTCACTGGATGTATTACTTTTTGTGTTTGTGTTTGTGTTAGTGTTTGTATTTTCTTCTTCTTTACCAGTGTCGTTTACGATGTCCGCGTAAGACGCCATTTTGTCTTTGTTTAAATTTTATGTATTTTTCTCTATCATTTCAAAATAATTTTCTATGATAAACATTTTGAGAATACACAAGTTAAACAAAACTGAATTCATTTTTTTTTTCGTAACAAAATGCAATGATAGTTTTTGCTGACAGATTATTTAAGTCTGTGTTTAAATCATGGTCATTTGAAAAACATGCCTCAAAATTGTTTTTCAAAATTACTAGTTTATGATTAATTTCAGATTATACTCAGTTTTCCTACTTGTGTTTTAATTTGATTTATGAAGCTAGCAGTGTCATCATTCATTGCATAACGAGCATTTTCACGGTTTTTTTCGTTATCCATTTGACAGTAGCAGACGCGACGGAATATTGATAACGAAAACTAATCGGACAAAGACAAACGTGAATTACTCGAAAAAAAAGACAAGTGAAATCCTAAATAATTCATCTCATTCAAACTTTCCGGTCGCCATTTTTAAGAATCCATATCTCTCCCCCATGTAATACGGCACACATTATTACACCCCCATGTATTACGGATCAGGTTATTACAACCCCTGGAGATATGACTTGTTGCATTTCGAATTTATGACATATGCAAAATTAAACATATATTGAGTAAGTATATGATAAATTTGATTACTACCACGTATGTGACTTGAACAAATTATATGTAGATATAAATTGCCAGCTCCAACACAAAGATAACACAATTATTGTTCATATATCATTTGCAAATCGCAACAAATAAATTGAATTGCATGAAAAATAACTTTAAATGTCGCTGAACTTAGAGGCCCGTGTGTAGCGCATCTGGCCCAAAGGACCAGATGAGCTATTGCCATCAGTTGGCGTCCGTCGTCGTGTCGTCGTCCGTCGTCATTTGACGTCGTAAACTTTTTCAAAGATCTTCTCCTCTGAAACTACTAAACCAATTGGAACTAAAGTTGGCCTGAATCATCACTATGGTGTCTAGTTTCAAATTGTGTCCGGTGATGCCGTGTGCCAATCAACACGGCCGCTGTAATGCTCTTCGTCCTTTATTTCAAAAACTATAAGAGATGGATGTTAAGTTGAAACTGCAAACATGTTGAGCATAAGATCTACCTACCCTGCAATTTGTCAGAAAATCTATTTAACATTTGTGGAGTAATTGTTCTATTTCATCAAATGTTCTAAAATTAATACTTTCACCTTATATCTCAAAATCTATTAGAGCTAAAGGGAAGTTTAAACTGCAAAATGTTCAGCATGTCAGGATCTCCAAAAAAAATTCGACAGTTGAAAATGTGCGACAATTGTGTGAAGAGTTATTCCTCTTGAAATGCATTTTTTGTTGACTTTCACTGCTTTTGGTTACTCAAATAATCAAAGAGAAGTAACTCTATTACAAAATGTGAAGTAGCAAAAGTTCAATTTTGAGAATCATTGTTATTTATTTTTTACAGCAATGTTGATAGCTTACATTAAAGGGGGAACCCTTGCCCAAATTTTGTAGGAGAGAGGGTCTGCAATGACAAGGGCTACATTTGTTATTTTTTGACCGAAGTTATCTGACAGCCTATTATTAGAGTTATTGCCCCTGATTTGTTGTTGTTTTAAGGTTTTTGGCTAATATGTAGTCCTTTGGTAGACCATACCTACCAATATATTCCTACATTCATGACAATGTTTGGTTTAAAAGTTTTATTGGTTGTTGTTGTTATTATACCCATGTGAGCTATACAGGCTCCTGGTAGCCTCTAGTTATTTTTGGTCTCAATTGGCTTTAGATAGGAAGTGCACAGAATCATGGGAGTTGTCCACTGGACAATTTTTTCTCAGTGAATAGCTAGCCAACCATTGTCTTTGCTCTTGAACAACCAATTGTATCCTCTGGCTAGCTGTTCACTGCATAAGGTGGGAAAACTTTTCCATTGCATAGCGTTATCCACTATTTTGAACAACTGGTCATTTCGGCACCTAAGACAGTCATTTTGTTGCCTAGTTCAATCTTCACCTGCTCAAATTGGCACTTGCTTAAGTCAATTTGGCACCTATGCATACTTAGTGTTTTATTTTTCATTTGTGCATTTTATTGATATCTTAGTTATTTTTTCAAAATCATGATGTATTCACTATTTCATTCATTACTATGATATCAGATAAACATATTTGCGTTAATCAAACATAATTAAATTATACAACGATTTTAGAATCACAACTAGTATTAGTTCGCTATTTAGGTAAACAATAATTATTTCAAATTTAAGCTTCTGTTTTTCAAAAAAAAAAATTCAAAATAATAACGATGGCTTTGTTGCAGGGTTTATTGTCTTTCCCTCTACATTGCAACATGACAGATTTCCAGAGTATATTATAAAGAAACATATCTATTGTTAATCATGTTAGATATATTTAAATTATATAACAAGTAATTATTTAATTAAAGGAAATAACTGGAATTAATTAAACACAATCAAATTTAATTGTAATAACTAACAATTTTTTGTTAATTGACTTTATAGATTACATGTACACATGCATACATGATGCTTGTTACTAACTTCAACTTTCTATTTTTCATTTGTAAGAATATTTTATTATATATTACTTTTAATACTGATGTAGATTTGATCATGATCGGGTACCAAAATAACGAAATGCTATATGCCGATATGACTAGGTTCCAATTTGAGTAAGTACCTATTTGACTATTTAGATATGTGCCGAAATGACCAGGTGCCGATTTGACCTGATACCATTGGATATTATTAGATGTAGGCTCTACACTAAACATATCAAAAAAGATACATCAAACATCTGAACCACATCATTTGTGTGATGGTTAGCATGATTACCTTAAATTTTGTCCATCGTAGGTTCAAGCCCTGGTCAGCTCCAATGAAAGACTTAAATAGGTATTTGTTGTACTTTCAAGACAGGGGTGAGGAGCCAGAAAAAAAGGCCGCCTTTCGTTGATATATGAAAACAAGAAAAATGTAATGAAGTGCAGTTTTTGCACCTCCAGGAATAATATAATTCAAGTGCATTTGTCACTGGATGTGCCATTTTTATAATTAAAAACATCAAGAATAAGATTCAATGAAAAGTCAGACTTTCATATATAAGATCCATTGATATAAATGAGGCCAACACTGCCCAGGCTCGAAAAACTCCTTTTGAACCAGTGATTCAAAACTTTAAGTCAGTTCATATCAGTGATGGAATCATAGCACCAATCCCTTCCCTTGAGCATGAATGCAGAAAAAGAAACTCGCAATATCCAATACAGGAAAATTCTTTTGTTTCAATAGTAATGTATCTAACTTTAACAATAATGATGCTATAAAACATATGATATGATATGTCCTTCTTCCCAGGGTGTTGCTTTTATACCAGTAAATTACTAAAACAAGAAAATAAAACCAACATTGAGTAGGCTGTTACATTGCAAAACAAATGCCTATTTATTATGTCATTAAAACATATACATTATTTAATTTTAATCTAACTTCAACTAAGAAATATTCATTTATTAGTGTCATTCGAAGAAAAAATATTGCAAATGTGGATTAAAAGGGTTGTTTTTATCTTTGTATTTGGTCATTTGTCAACAAAGGTCAAGTAAATTTCCTTTGATGGTTATCCAAGTCTTGACAACATTTTTGCTTGTGAAAGAGTTTACCTAAATGTCCTGTTACAACATTGGTCAAATTATAAAGCTCGTTCATGAAAAGAACTGCAAAAGCATCGGCCTGTCACTTAGACCTGTATCAGCAGCCTGTATCTGATATTAGAGGTGGCATTCCTGAGAGCATTATTGCACAAGATTGATTTACACTCCAGGATTTAGCATCTAATTTTTCAAAATTGTTTGCACCCAGATGCCCCTAGCATGGTGAACAGGCTAATCAATATTATGGATGACTAGTCCAAATATGTTTTTTAATAACTTAAGAACTACTATCTCAAATATTTAATTTCTAACCCTGATAATCCTCGGGATTCTACATGTACACATCCATTATAATTAATTATTTAACACTTCTGGTACTTTCTGACTTTAAACAAAACTTTTTTGGTGTTCTTCAAATAATAAATGACTGGTTTATTTTATATTAAGAAAATTAATATTAAATTTGCTATGTCAACACACTACCAGTGACAACATCTTCAGTCTAATGCATGACTTTATGATAATTATCAGTAGAGTACATTTTCTAAGATGACTGTTCATGTTGACATTTACAATCATTATTAAATACTTGTCTGGCAACTATTGATATTTTGTTGCGAAATTTCATTTCAGCAGATTCTTGCTGCTGCACGATCTGGACAGTTTGACAGTGTTCAGCATTGTATCACCAAAGGTGCACAGGTCAACTGTCAAGAATATGTCGATTACAATGTAAGTATTATAGTATACAGGATACACTTAAAGATAATTAAAATTAAAATAGTATACCTGTAAAAGGTAAAGAATATTAAGTACATGTATATATATATATATATAAGTATGTACAGTACCTGTTAAAAATATCATGATACAAGTACAGTACACCACAGAGCTCTTGCTAGTTTCAAATTAGAGGGAGGCGTGACATCTCTTTCAGAAATCTCACAGGAAGTAGTGGAATACAACGAAGTCTGTAGAATTCTAGGATAAGTTAATAGCGATCAATCGAAACATAGTTTTGTAACCCCTCTAAAGTTATACATATAGTAAATGTTTTTTTTTCAAGCTGTCTGATTTGATTTATTCTTTTTTTTAATTCCTCATGGCCTAAAGGACATCTATTCAAAGTCAATAATTATTTCTATCTACCTTGATAATTAGAGTCTTGCTACTCTTAGAAACCTGATAATTTATAGCTCACCTTGCCTAAGGCAGTGTGAGCTTTTGCCAACACTTGTCGTTCGTTATTCGTCGTCAGTCGTCCGTTAACGTTTTACATTTTAATCTTCCCCTCTAAAACGTCTTTGCCAAATGAACAGACACTTGGTAGGAAGCATCTATGGAAGGTCCTCTATAAAGATAGCACATTTCGTCCTGATTCAATAATAAACATGGCTGCCACAGGCAATTCTTGTATTTGACTGGTTGATTTTCTTAAATCTTCTCTGAAGCTACTTTCGTCAAATACACCAATACTTGGTAGGAATCATCTATGGAAGGTCTTTTATAAAGATAGCCCATTTCGTTCCGATCTGCTAACAAACATGGCCATCATAGGCAATTATTCTTTCTGATTGGTCGATTTCTTAAAAATCTTCTCCTCTGAAACCACTTGTCCAAATGAACCGAAAGATGGTAGGACGCATCTATGTAAGATCTGCTATAACGATTGTTCATTCCGTCACGATCCGTTAATAAAAATGGCCGCAAAAGGCAATTCTTTATTTTGATTGGGGGATTTTTTAAATCTTCTCCTCTGAAACCTCTTGGCCAAATGAATCAAATCTTGGTAGAAAGCATCTATGGAAGGTCCTCTATAGCGATTACACATTTCGTCATGAGCCCTTAACAAACATGTACACCACAGGCAATTATTTTTTCTGATTGGTCGATTAAGAAAATCTTCTCTGAAACCGAGTGGCCAAATGAACCGAAATATGGTAGGAATCATCTATGGAACATTCGCTATGCAGATTGCACATTTCGTTCCGATCCGTTTATAAGCATGGTCGCCACAGGCAATTCTTGTTTCTGATTGTTCGGGTTCTAAAAAGTATTCTCTGCAATCACTTGTCAAAAAGACCCGACACTTTGTAGGAAGCATCTATGGAAGGTCTTATAGATAAGGATTGTTAATCTTGTCCTGATCCATTAGCAAACATGGCTGCCAAAGGCAATTCTTGTTTCTGATTGGGCAAACATCTTCTCCTCTGAAACCGCTTTGCCAAATGATACGAAACTTGGAGGAAAGCATTTATGGCAGGTCTTCTATGCAGATTGCACATTTCGTCCCGATCCGTTAACACACATGGCTGCCACAGTCAATTCTTGGTTCTGATTGGTCGACTTAAAAAAAAAACTCCTCTGAAACTACTTGGCCAAATGAAGTGAAACTTGTTAGGAAGCATCTATGGGAGGTCCTCTATGGAAATTTCTCATATCATCCCGATTTGCTTAACAAACATGGTCGCCACAGGAAATTATTGTTTCTGATTGGTCGATCTCTACAAATCTTCTTCTCTGTAACCACTTGGTCAAATAAAACGAAACTTTGTAGGAAGATTTTATGGAAGGTCATCTATAAAGAATGCACATTTCGTCCCAATCCGTTAATAAACATGGCGCCACAGGAAATTCATGTTTCTGATTGCTCGATTTCGAAAACATCTTCTCCTCTGCAACCTCTTGAAAAAATGAATCGAAACTTGGTAGGAAGTATCCATGGAAGTTCCTTTATAAACATTGCACATTTTGTCCCGTTCTAGTAATAACCATGGCCGGCTCAGGCAATTCCTCTTTGTGATTGGTTGATTTCTTAAAAATCTTCTCCTCTGCAGCGCTTTTCTAAATAAACCGAGACCTGGTAGGACGCATCTATGTAAGATCTGCTATAAAGATTGTTCATTCTGTCTCCATCCGTTAACAAGCATGACCACCACAGGCAATTTTTGTTGCTGATTGGTAGATATTAAACAAATCTTCTCCTCTGAAACCCTCTTGGCCAAATGAAGTGAAACTTGGTAGGAAGCATCTATGCCAGGTCCTCTATGAAAATTGCCCATGTCATCCCGACTTCTTTAACAAACATGGCCGCCACAGGCAATTTTTTCTGATTGGTCGATCTCTAAACATTTTCTTCTCTGTAACCACCTGGGCAAATACAACGAAACTTAGTAGGAAGCATCTATGGAAGGTCATCTATAAAGAATGCACATTTCGTTCTAATCCGTTAATAAACATGGCGCCAAAGGAAATTCACGTTTCTGATTGTTCGATTTCGGAAACATCTTGTCCTCTGCAACCTCTTGAACAAATGAATCGACACTTGGTAGGAAGTATCCATGGAAGTTCCTTTATAAAGATTGCACATTTTGTCCCGTTCCAGTAATAACCATGGCCGGCACAGGCAATTCCTCTTTGTGATTGGTTGATTTCTTAAAAAATCTTCTCCTCTGCAACGCTTTTCTAAATGAACCGAGACCTGGTGGGACGCATCTATGTAATATCTGATATAAAGATTGTTCATTCTGTCTCCATCCGTTAACAAGCATGACCACCACAGGCAATTCTTGTTGCTGATTGGTAGATATTAAAAAAATCTTCTCCTCTGAAACCCTCTTGGCCAAATGAAGTGAAACTTGGTAGGAAGCATATATGCCAGGTCTTCTATGAAAATTCCTCATGTCATCCCGACTTCTTTAGCAAACATGGCCGCCACAGGCAATTTTTTTCTGATTGGTCGATCTCTAAAAATCTTCTTCTCTGTAACCACTTGGCAAAATGAAACGAAACTTGGTGGGAAGCATTTATGGGAGGTCTTCTATAAAGATTGCACATTTCGTCCCAATCCATTAATAAACATGGCGTCACATGCAGTTCATAAGTTTCTAATTTCATGCAATTCATAAGTTTCTAATTTCGAGATTTCGAGAAAATATTCTCCTCTGCAGCCTCTTGGGCAAATGAATTGAACCTTGGTAGGAAGCATCTATGTTAGGTCTTCTATGAAGATTGTTCATTCTGTCCGATTCGTTAATAAAGATGATCGCCAAAGGGAATTCTTGATCTTGATTTGATGATTTTTAAAAATCTTCTTCTTTGTAACCACTTTTCGAAAAATTGCTCATAACATCCCGTCTTCATTAACAGCCATGGTTGCCACAGGAATTGTTTTTTTCTGAGCGGTTGATCTCTAAAAATGTTCTCCTCTGTAACCACTTGGCAAAATGAAACGAAACTGGGTAGAAAACATCTATTGAAAGTACTGTACAATGATTGGATATTTCGTCCTGATCCAGTAACAAACATGGTTTTTTAAATCGACCAATCCGAAAAAAGAATTGCCTGTAGTAGGCAATTTTTTTTTTTGGACTTGTCGATTTAAAAAATATTTCTCTCTGAAACCGCATGGTCAAATAAACCGAAACTTAATAGTGAACATCTGTGGAACATCCGCAATAAAGATTGCACATTTCGTTCCGATCCGTTGACACACATGGCTGCCGCAGGCATTTCTTGTTTCTGATGGGTAATTATTTTAAAATTATTCTCCCCTGGAACTGCTTGTCCAAATGAATCGAAATTTGGCAGTAAGTATCTATGGAAGGTCCTCTATAAAGATTGCGATATATAACAAACATGGCCACCACAGGCATTTTTTTTTCCTAATGGAAAAATTGTAAACAGTTTTATAAAAATAACATGTACCTGACGGACTAGTGACACCTTGAAAATCGTTTGAAATGAAAATAAACAAAAGCAAACTTAGAAAAACAAAGCCGATATGAAGCAATTTGCATCTCATTCCCAAGAGGATACATATCCTGGATCTTATAAGGTTAAAATACGCACCAAACGCAAACGAACGAAAAACGCAAACGCATACGAAGCGAACGAAAAACGAATGAACGCTTCACACGATCGATACGAAAAACGCACGATACACCAAACGAACGAACGAAATAAAACGACCAAACTACATAGAAAACGCAAATTGATGTGATTCACTAGTCTTATATTGTATACGCAATTGATATTTATAAATGATAAATTAGTCGGTAAAGTAATAGGATAATACAATTTATATTAAATAGTTTATATTATCAATGTGTTTAATAATTATATTTATGATTCAATTTTAAATCTCATATATTTGACTTGCAAATATGACTTTATATTTATATAATTACATGATTATAAAAAAAATACATTTATATAATTATTCGGATTCTGTATTGACAACCAGACATAGGTGTATCAGTTATTTTCCCGGTCAAGCTGTCCGAAAGGTGTGTGGCTTCAAAAGGTCATATAATTGTAAATTAGAATGAAATTAAGAGTTCACACCTGCAGTGCATGCATTTCCCAGGTGAAACTGCTAGAGGCGTTTATTTACCTACATATAGATTTTACACATGTATATGATTTCTTGTTTATTTGGCAGTAGAGTAAATTAAAATGCATTTATTAAATATGTTCTCCCTTAAAACAAATAATAAAATAGCCCAGTCTGGAAACATCGCACATCCTCTAACTTTACGCATATGCCCGTTTGAATGCTTCCAACGGGTATATATTTTAATTGTGTTTATGTATTGTTAATGCACAATTTATTTTGCTGTTAACTCGAAAAACAAATTGGAATGTGTACATATACTTCCGTTTTCACCAAATGTATCGTTCGTTCGTTCGTTTCGTGTATCGTTCGTTTGTATTTCGTTTCATGCGTTCGTCTAATTAAACTGACGAACAAAACGAACGAACTAAACGGAAGCGAACGGAAGACGAAAAATGAACGAACGATACACGAAAACGCACACGAAACGAACGAAAAACGCAAACGATACGAAATGTCTGTTAACTTAAACGATCCACGATCTGTATCAATGCTAAAAGACAAATTATTGTTCATATAAACACAATCACATCAAACAAAGCTGCAGCAAATTTATTGAGATCTTATTGGAAGGAGAAAGACATGGAAACGAACTTTGAAATATTTGATGACGCCAGGCTAGCGGAAACACTCCCCCATTTTTATGTGGATGCACGTACAAAAAGTGGAGATCTTTACAAAATCACAACATTAACAACACAAAAGAAGAGATTTGAAGAGAAATATAATGAGAACCTGAGGATAAATAAAAAATGTACAATAATGTCTACATAGACCCGTCTACTCCTACAGGCGTCGCAAATCGTGTTCGAATAAATGTAAGACTATTTTTGGCGAATAGCCAATAAAAATATGGAATATATTACAAAGGACATATTTGTCATTGGAACATTACGTAATGAAAAAGGTGGACACATTAACTAAAGCTCATAGGGAAATGGACAGAGGAAATGTTTCTGGACACATGCTGGAGGATAGTGAAATGTCTGTGGATAGCTAAATGCCTGAATATTGTCCGGTTAGAAACTTTGAGACTTACCTTGAAAAACTTCACCCTCAGTGCAACAGGCTTTGGCAATTTCCGAGGAATGTTGGTTCCAAAGTACACATTAAGGCAGCGGACACAAATCTGCCTCGTCAGTTGCCTCAGCCTTAGTGAATATATATCCTAAGCCGGGAATGTCACATTATATACTATGTGGCTATCTGATAGCTGAATGAAATATATTATAGAGCGATTTTGACAAGTTTAAAGTAGATTACATAATATTTTATGCTTTAAAACCATTTATGCATGTAGTAAAACTTTAAACGTATGAAAGAAAGATTAAAGAAAAACTTTAATCTTTTACTGATGAAAATGTATCTCCCCAATTTTCTGAATTAACCCAAATTAAGATTTGTTGATCATCGATCAATCATGTAGATAGACAAATATTCAGTGAAATGATATTACAAATATAAAAGCAATACCGCAATGGTATTATTGCATCCAGAGGCTGTTCCTACGAACCTTTTGTTAGCGAGCCAATGTGAAGCAGTAAATTTTACGTTTATGTGTTTTTATATGAAAAAAAAGTATTCTACTCATTTTTGCAATTAGTCTTTTCGATTGTTGACCCCTTAATCTGAAATTAAAAGAATTATCTTGATTTGAATTTATTGTAATATGGTAGTTGATACAAACGATGCAAATGATACCTTTCTGACTAAAATTGTGTTTGTTTGTAACAATGACAGCTGAATTTTTTATCAAATACTTTTTTTGTTACAAGGAATGGAGGAAGTATCAAACGTGTCGTGTTGCGTGTGGCATTTTGTTTTAATTATATCATTGAGCTGAAACAGAAAATATTAAGTTTTATTAGAATTTGTGACGAAAAATGTTTTTTTTTTAATTTTGACAATACAGCTGAATTCTTGATCAACAGATCCCTTCAAGTTGAATGTCATCTTAAATAGAGAAAATAAAATATCAGACGTGTCGTGTTGCATCTTGTTTTAATAACCTGATCAAACTGAATCAGAAAATGTTAATTGTATCAAGATTTGTTACAAAAATTGATTTTGTATTTTAATTTATGACAACTGAATTGTTTATAAATAAAGATGTCAATCAAACAGATAAAAACCTTAATGAGGAATGCATTTTTAAATGCAAAAAATAAAACACCAGACGTGTCGTGTTGCATCTTGTTTTAATCGTGTGATTGAACTGAAATAGAAAATTTGAATTTTATTAAAATTTCTTACAAAAAATATTGTTTTTTTAAGTTTGACAATCAGACTGAATTCTTGATAAACAGATCCCTTCAAGTTGAATGTCATCTTCAACAGAGAAATTAAACTATCAGATTTGTCGTGTTGCATCTGGTTTTAATCGTGTGATTGAACTGAATGAAAAAATGTTAATTTTATCAAAATTTATGACGAAAAATTATTTTTTTATGTAACCATGATAACTGAATTGTTTATAAAATACTTCTGTAATATAAAGTTATATTGGTTGTGAAGATTTAATGACAAAATGTCTGTTATTTACCAAGAACTTGTTTGTGTTTTTATATTGTTTTACATTTATTGTTTTAGGGTTTTACACCTCTTCACACAGCAGCAAGGTATGGCAGAACAGAGGTAGTAGAGCTTCTGTTAACGTCAGAATCCTCACTGTCTGTAGTGAAAAAGCTGGCAATTAAGCCCTCAGTAAAACTAAGACAATCAAATATTAAACTCTTCAAGAGACGCGTCATTATATTCCTGAAACTGAAAATGTAGAGTTTTATTAGAATTTGTTGCAAAATTGTTTTTTTTAATGTTGACAATAAGATTGAATTCTTGATAAACAGATCCCTTCAAGTTGAATGTCATCTTAAGCGGAGAAAATAATATTACAGACGTGTTGTGCGCATCTTGTTTTAATCGTGTGATTGAACTGCATCAGAAAAAGTCAATTTAATAAAAATTTCTGACGAAAATTATCTTTTTATGTAACCATGAGAACTGAATTGTTTATAAACAAACTTTTGTAATATAAAGTTGTGTTGTTTGTGAACATTTAATGACAAAATGTCTGTTATTTACTGAGAAATTGTTTGTGTATAAATATTGTTTTATATTTATTGTTTTAGGGATGTACACCTCTTCACTTGACAGCACGGAATGGCAGAACAGAGATAGCCGAAATTCTGTTAAAGTCAGGAGCCTCCCTTTCTGTAGTGGACAATCAGGTAATTAAACTCTCAGTAAAACTAAAACAATCAAATATTATACTCTTCAAATGACGCGTCATTTAAATCCTGAAATAGAGTTTTATGACTTTACAAAAAAAATATGATTGGATGGCAGCCATTAACAGCTTGAACAGCCTTATGTTTCACAAGGAATGGAAAAAGTATCAAAGGTGTCGTGTAGCATCTAATTTTAATTGTCTGATCAAACTGAAATAGAAATTGTAAATTCTATAAATATTTCTTACAAACATTGATTTTTTTTTAATTCATGACAAATGAGTTGTTTATGAATATAAATGTCAGTAAAACAGATAAAACCCTTCATGACGAATGCATTTTTAAATGCAGAAAATAAAATATCAGAAGTCTCGTTTTGCGTATTACTTAAATCGTGTGATTGAATTGAAAAAGAAAATGCGAATTTTATTAGAATTTGTCACAACAATTTTTTTTTTTAATTTTGACAATAAAAATGAATTATTAATCGACATATCCCTTCAAGTTGAATGTCATCTTCAACAGAGAAAATAAAATATCAGACGTGTCGTGTTGCATCTTGTTTTAATCGTGTGATTAAACTGAATAAAAAATATTAATTTTATCAAAATTCCTGCCGAAAAATGATGTTTTATGTAACCATGACAACCGAATTGTTTACAAAATACTTTGTAATATAAAGTTGAGTTGCTTGTGAAGATTTAATGACAAAATGTCTGTTATTTACTGTGAAATTGTTTGTGCTTAAATACTGTTTTTTATTTATTGTTTTAGAACTGTACACCTCTTGAAACAGCAGCAGTGTATGGCAAAACAGAAGTAGTAGACCTTCTGTTAAAGGCAGGAGCCTCACCGTCTGTAGCGAACAATCTGGTAATTAAACCCTCAGTAAAACTAAGACAATCAAATATTAAACTCTTCAAGTGATGCCTCATTTTTCTCCTAAAACAGAAAATGTAGAGATTTATGACGCTACAAAAATATGATGTGATGGCAGCCATTAACAGCTTGAACACACTTATTTGTTACAAAGAAGGGAAAAATATCAAACGTGTCGTGTGGCATCTAGTTTTAATTGTCTGATCAAATAGAATTAGAAATTGTTTATTTTATCAATATTTGTTACAAAAGATGATGCTTTTTTATGAATGCATGACCACTGAATTGTTTATAAATAAAGATGTCAGTAAAACAGATGAAACCTTTCATGATAAAATGTATTTTTAAATGTAAAAAATAAAATATCAGAAGTGTCGTGTTGCATCTTGTTTTAATGGTGTGATTGAACTCAAACAGAAAATGTGAATTTTATTAGAATTTGTTTTTTTTTTAATTTTGACAATAAGACTGAATTCTTGATAAACAGATCTCTTCAAGTTGAGTGCCATCTTAAATATCGAAAATAAAATATCAGACGTGTCGTGTTGCATCTTGATTTAATCGTGTGATTGAACTGAATCAGAAAATGTTAATTTAATCAAAATTTCTGACGAAAAATTATCTTTTTATGTAACCATGACAACTGAATTGTTAATAAAATACTTTGTAATATAAAGTTGAGTTGCTTATGAAGATTGAATGCCAAAATGTCTGTTATTTACTGAGAAATTGTTGTGCTTATATATTGTATTATATTTATTGTTTAAGGGCTTGACACCTCTTCACACAGCAGCAGCAGATGGCAAAACCGAGTTAGTAGAGCTTCTGTTAACGTCAGGAGCCTCACTGTCTGTAAGGGACAATCAGGTAATTAAGCCTCAGTAAAACTAAGACAATCAAATATTAAACTTTTCAAGTGACGCGTCAATTTATTCTTGAAACAGAAAATGTAGAGTTTTATTAGAATTTGCTACAAAAATTGTTATTTTTTAATGTTGACAATCAGACTGAATTCTTGATAAACAGATCCCTTCAAGTTGAATGTCATCTTAAGCATATAAAATAATATATCTGACGTATCGTTGGATCTTGTTTTAATCGTGTGATTGAGCTGAATCAGAAAATGTTAATTTTATCAAAATTTCTGACGAAAGATTATTTTTTATGTAACCATGAGAACTGAATTGTTTATAAAATACTTTTGTAATATAAAATTGTGTTGCTTGTGAAGATTTAATGACAAAATGTCTGTTATCTACTGAGAAATTACTTGTGTTTAAATATTGTTTTATATTTATTGTTTTAGGGATGTACACCTCTTCACTTGACAGCACGGAATGGCAGAACAGAGATAGCCGAAATTCTGTTAAAGTCAGGAGCCTCCTTGTCTGTAGTGGACATTCGGGTAATTAAACCCCCATTAAAACTAAGACAATCAAATATGAAAATCTTCAAGTGATGCGTCATTTTGCTCCTGAAACAGAAAATGTAGAGTTTTATGACGTCACAAAAAATATGATTTGATGGCAGCCATTAACAGCTTGAACAGCCTTATTTGTTACAAGGAATGGAAAAAATATCAAACGTGTCGTGTGGCATCTATTTTAATTGTCTGATCAAACTGAACTAGAAATTGTTAATTTTATCAATAGTTGTTACACAAATTGACTTTTTTTTATGAATTCCTGACAACTGAATTGCTTATAAGTAAAGATGTCAGTAAAACAGATGAAACCCTTTATGACGAATGCATTTTTAAATGCAGCAAATAAAATATCAGATGTGTCGAGTTGCATATTGCTTAAATCGTGTGATTGAACCGAAACAGAAAATGTGAATTTTATTAGAATTGTCACAATAAATGTTGTTTTTTTAATTTTGACAATAAAACTAAATTATTGATAAACATATCCCTTCAAGTTGAATCTCATCTTAAACAGAGAAAATAAAATATCAGACGTGTCGTGTTGCATCTTGCTTTAATCGTGTGATTGAACTGAATCAAAAAATGTTAATTTTATCAAAATTTCTGAAGAAAAATGATATTTTTATGTAACCATGACAATTGAATTGTTTATAAAATACTTTTGTAATATAAAGTTATGTTGCTTGTGAAGATTTAATGACAACATGTCTGTTATTTACCAAGAAATTGTTTGTGTTTAAATATTGTTTTATATTTATTGTTTTAGGGCTTTACACCTCTTCACATAGCAGCAGTGTGTGGCAAAACCGAGTTAGTAGAGCTTCTGTTAACGTCAGGAGCCTCACCGTTTGTAGTGAACAATCAGGTAATTAAGCCCTCAGTAAAACTAATACAATCAAATATTAAACTCTTCAAGTGACGCGTCATTTCACTCCTAAAACAGAAAATGTAGAGTTTAATTAGATATTGTTGCAAAAAATGTTTTTTTTTAATGTTGACAATCAGACTGAATTCTTGATAAACAGATCCCTTCAAGTTGAATGTCATCTTAAGCGGAGAAAAAAATATATCAGACGTGTCCTGTTGCATCTTGTTTCAATCGTGTGATTGATGTGAATCAGAAAATGTTAATTTTATCAGAATTTCTGACGAAAGATTATTTTTTATGTAACCATGACAACTGAATTGTTTATAAAATACTTTTGTAATATAAAGTTGTCTTGCTTGTGAAGATTTAATGACAAAATGTCTGTTATTTAGTGAGAAATTGTTTGTGTTTAAATATTGTTTTATATTTATGGTTTCAGGGCTGGACACCTCTTTACATAGCAGCATTGAATATGAGAATAAAGGTAGTAGATCTTCTGTTAAAGGCAGGATCCTCACTGTCTGTATTTGACAATCAGGTAATTAAACCCTGAGTAAAACTAAGAAAATCAAATATTAAACTCTTTAGGTGATGCCTCATTTCACTCATGAAACAGGAAATGTAGAGTTTTATTAGAATTTGTTAGAAAAAATATATATTTTTTTTTAATTTTAACAATAAGAATGAATTCTTGATAAACAGTTCCCTTCAAGTTGAATGTCATCTTAAACAGAGAAAATAAAATATCAGACGTGTCGTGTTGCATCTTGTTTTAATCGTGTGATTGAACTGAATCAAAAAATGTTAATTTTATCAAAATTTCTGACGAAAATGATATTTTTATGTAACCATGACAATTGAATTGTTTATAAAATACTTTTGTAATATAAAGTTATGTTGCTCGTGAAGATTTAATGACAACATGTCTGTTATTTACTGAGAAATTGCTTGTGTTTAA
>MJUT01047297.1:68233-82256 GCA_002080005.1 Gigantidas platifrons
TGACGAATGCATTTTTAAATGCAGCAAATAAAATATCAGATGTGTCGAGTTGCATATTGCTTAAATCGTGTGATTGAACCGAAACAGAAAATGTGAATTTTATTAGAATTGTCACAATAAATGTTGTTTTTTTAATTTTGACAATAAAACTAAATTATTGATAAACATATCCCTTCAAGATGAATCTCATCTTAAACAGAGAAAATAAAATATCAGACGTGTCGTGTTGCATCTTGCTTTAATTGTCTGATCAAACTGAACTAGAAATTGTTAATTTTATCAATAGTTGTTACCCAAATTGACTTTTTTTTATGAATTCCTGACAACTGAATTGCTTATAAGTAAAGATGTCAGTAAAACAGATGAAACCCTTTATGACGAATGCATTTTTAAATGCAGCAAATAAAATATCAGATGTGTCGAGTTGCATATTGCTTAAATCGTGTGATTGAACCGAAACAGAAAATGTGAATTTTATTAGAATTGTCACAATAAATGTTGTTTTTTTAATTTTGACAATAAAACTAAATTATTGATAAACATATCCCTTCAAGATGAATCTCATCTTAAACAGAGAAAATAAAATATCAGACGTGTCGTGTTGCATCTTGCTTTAATTGTCTGATCAAACTGAACTAGAAATTGTTAATTTTATCAATATTTGCTACACAAATTGATATTTTTATGAATTCATGACAACTGAATTGTTTATAAGTTTATAAATAAAGATGTCAGTAAAACAGATGAAGCTCTCCCTGACGAATGTATTTTTAAATGCAGAAACTAAACATCAGACGTGTCGTATTGCATCTTGTTTTAATCGTGTGATAGAACTGAATCAGAAAATGTTAATTTTATCAAAATTTTCTGAAGAAAGATTATTTTTTATGTAACCATGGCAACTGAATTGTTAATAAAATACTTTTGTAATATAAAGTTGTGTTGCTTGTGAAGATTTAATGACAAAATGTGTGTTATTTGCTGAGAAATTGTTTGTGTTTAAATATTGTATTATATTTATTGTTTTAGGGTTATACACCTCTTCACAGAGCAGCAAAGTATGGCAGGATAGAGGTTGTAAACCTGCTGATAAAGTCAGGAGCCCTCCTGTCTGTAGTTGACAATCAGGTAATTAAAACCTCAGTAAAACTAAGACAATCAAATATTAAACTCCTCAAACAGAAAATGTAGAGACTGATGACGTTACCCAAAAATATCATTTGATGGCAGCCATTAACAGCTTGAACAGCCTTATTTGTTAAAAGTAATTGAAAAAAGTATCAAACGTGTCGTGTGGCATCTAATTTTAATTGTCTTATCCAACTTAACTAGAAATTGTTAATTTTATCTACACAAATTGTTTTTTTTTTAATTCATGACAACTGAATTGTTTATAAATAAAGATGTCAGAAAAACAGATGAAACCCTTCATGACGAATGTATTTTTAAATGCAGAAAATAAAATATCAGATGTGTCGTGTTGCTCGTTGTTTAAATGGTGTGATTGATCTGAAACAGAAAATGTGAATTTTATTAAAATTTGTCACAAAAAATGTTTTTTTTTTTACTTTTTTTATTTTGACAATAAAACTGAATTATTGATAAACATATCCCTTCAAGTTAAATGTCATCTTAAACAAAGAAATAACATATCAGACATGTCGTGTTGCATCATGTTTCAATCGTGTGATTGAACTGAATAAACAAATATTAATTTTATCAAAATTTCTGACGAAAAATTATTTTTTTATGTAACCATGACAACTGAATTGATTTATAAAATACTTTTGTAATATAAAGTTGTGTTGTTTGAGAAGATTTAATGACAAATATATGTTATTTACTGAGCAATTGTTTGTGTGTAAATGCTGTTTTTTATTTATTGTTTTAGGGATTTACACCTCTTCACACAGCAGCAGTGGATGACAGAACAGAGGTAGTAGACCTTCTGTTAAAGGCAGGAGCCTCACCGTCTGTAGTGAACAATCAGGTAATTAAACCCTCAGTAAAACTAAGACAATCAAATATTAAACTTTTCAAGTGACGCGTCATTTTACTCATGAAACAGAAATCTATGGAATGTCTTCTATGAAGATTGCTCATTTCGTCCCGATTGGTTGAAACATGGCTACCACCGAAACTTGGTAAGAATCGTATATTGAATGTCCTCTATGAAGATTGCTCATTTCGTCCCGATCGGTTAGCAAACATGGCTTCCACTAAAACTTCGTAGAAAACATCTATGGAATGTCCTCTATGAACATTGCTCAGTTCGTCCCGATCGCTTTGCAAACATGGCCCCACATGCAATTCTTCTTTCTGATTGGTCGATTTCTAAAAAAATCTTTTCGTTTGAAACTGCTTAGTCATGTGAACCAAAACTTTGTAGGAAGCATCTACATGTATAGAATGTTCTGATATTTATTATTGTTAAATATCGTTAGTCGATTTCGTCGTATTTTTGCCATTCTGTACATATAAGTGAATCTAAACCCCTTCACGATGATTCTTTATTGAGAAAAATATTGGTTTTATATATGTGTACGGTTTGGGTTTGGTAAGCCAAACACGTACACTAACTTTTCACCCTCGTGGTAAACATTGCGCTTGCAATTGTCAATTTGCACGATTTTTCAGTGGAATATTGTATGCTGGAATAAGGTACCATCAGAATCAATAACACATTAATATGCTAGAATGAGGTCACCTGAGAATCAACAATACCTCAGTATAGAAATTTGCATAATATGTCATGATTAAGTTGATTAGCTGAAACATATTTAGATGTGCACTTTATATTGACTGATTTTTAAAAATGTTTTACAGGGAAAAACTCCATATGATGCTGCACGTGGTAGAACCAAAGATATGCTACAGGTAACTGCACTCTGATATCAACCATTTAGGCTATAATAGAATTACGTATACAAATAGTTCATTGCATCCACACTCTTCTATACTATGCTGTACACTTTGTTATATATAGATCACTGTATCACCCTCTTCCATACTATACACTTTGTTACATGTAGATCACTATATCACACTCTACCAAACTGTACTCTTTACTACCTATAGATCACTGTATCACACTATATCATAATGTACACATTGTTACATATAGATCAATGTATCACACTCTGCCATACTGTACACTTTGTTACATATATATCACTGTATCACACTCTAACATACTGTACACATAGCTACATATAGATCAATGTATCACCCTCTTCCATACTATTCACTTTGTTACATGTAGATCACTATATCACACTCTACCAAACTGTACTCTTTGTTACATATAGATCACTGTATCACACTATATCATAATGTACACATTGTTACATATAGATCACTGTTTCACACTCTGCCATACTGCACACTTTGTTACATATAGATCACTGTATCACACTCTACCATACTGTACACTTTGTTAGATATAGATCACAGTATCACACTATATCATACTGTATACTTTGTTACACATAGATCACTCTATCACACTCTACCATACTGTACACTTTGCTAGATATAGATCACTGTATCACACTATATCATAATGTACACATTGTTACATATAGATCAATGTATCACACTCTGCCATACTGTACACTTTGTTACATATATATCACTGTATCACACTCTAACATACTGTACACATAGCTACATATAGATCAATGTATCACCCTCTTCCATACTGTATACTTTGTTACACATAGATCACTCTATCACACTCTACCATACTGTACACTTTGCTATAGATCATACTTTACATAATACGAATAATTTATTTGACGAAGATTTACTTGTTTGTTCAAATGAATTGGAAATCGTTCAGGTGTTGTTGTCACGTATCACGTTTGAATTGCATACCATATCGTTATTCATGTACAATCCCCCACCCAAATAGAGGTTGAAGCATAAAACACAACACAATACAATACAGATATACAATGAAAATTAAATTTCTTTGCCATGACAACATTATTGATATTTTATTAATTGGATGAAGAGAAATATTTACTTTAGATCTGATTTTATGTAGGTTTAATGAGCAATATTGTTTCTGTTATTAATTTCTATAATATTTTATTGTATAATTATAGAAATATATGGACATGCCTGGCAATACTGATGAAATAGGTAAATTATTATATATTGATGCATACAACCCAAATATTGCAGTAAAATTATGTAGTATATTTAACTAAGGTAACATTTTGTATAAAAAAAATCAAGAATGACAAATCACTATGATGGTTTGTGATGTCTGATAACACAATGATTTTACTAAATCTGATTACAAACAGTCAATTGAGACATGGAATAACGTCACACAAGAATCAATAACACATTAGTATGCTGGGATGAGGTCACATGAGAATCAATAACACATCAGTATGCTAGAATAAGGTCACTTGATAATCAATAATACTTTAGTATGCTAGAATGAGATCACATGAGAATCAATAATACTTCCGTATGCTGGTATGATGTCCCATGATAATCAATAACACGTTATTAAACTGGAATAAGTTCACATGAGAATCAATAACACATCAGTTAGCTGAAATGAGGTTGTCTGAAAATCAACAATACTTCATTTTCCTAGACTAAGGTCACATGATAATCAATAACACAACAGTATTCTGGAATGAAGTCACATGAGAATGAATAACACATCAGTATGCTGGAATTAGGTCACATGAAAAACAGTAGCACATTGGTATGTTAGAATGAGATCACCTGACAGTCAATAATACTTCAGTGTGCTGGTATGATGTCCAATGATAATCAATAACACGTTATTAAACTGGAAGAAGTTCACATGAGAATCAATAACACATCAATAATCTGAAATGAGGTCATCTGATAATCAATAACATATTATTATGCTGGAATGTGGTCACAAGAGAATCAATAACACATCAGTATGCTGGAATGAGGTACTATATATGAGAATCAATAACACATTGATATGGTGGAATGAGGTACCATGAGAATCAACACTACCTCAGTATGCTGGAATGAGGTCACATGAGAATCAATAAAACATGAGTATGATGGAATGAGGTCACATGAAAATCAATAATACATCAGTATGCTGGAAGGAGATACCATGAAAATCAATAAAACATTAGTATGCTTGGATGAGGACACATGTGAATCAATAACACATCAGTATACTGGAATGAGATACCATGAGAATCAATAACACATTAGTATGCTGGGATGATGTCACCTGAGATTCAATACAACATTATTATGCTGGGATGAGGTCGAATGAGTATAAATAACAAATCAGTTTGCTGGGATGAGGTCACATGAAAATCAATAGAACATCAGTTTGCTGGAATGAAATACCATGAGAATTCAATAAAACATTAGTATGCTGGGATGAGGTCCCATGAGAATAAATAACACTTCAGTATGCTGGAATCAGCTACCTTCAGAATCAATAACACATTAGTATGCTAGAATGAGGTCACCTGAGAATCAATAATACTACAGTATGTTGGCATGAGGTCCCATGAGAATCAATTACACATTATTATCCTGGAATAAGGTACCATGAGATTCAATAACACATTAGTATGCTAGAATGAGGTCACCTGAGAATCAAAAATACCTCAGTATGCTGGAATAAGGTGTCATGAGAATCAACACCACATTGGAATGGTGCAATGAGGTCACATGAGAATCAATAACACATCATTATGCTCGAATAATGTCAAATGAGAATCAACAATACTTCAGTATGCTGGATTTAGGTACCATGAGATTCAATAACACATTAGTATGGTAGAATGAGATCACATGAGAATCAAAAATACCTCAGTATGATAGAATGAGGCCATATGAGAATCAATAGCATATTAGTATGCAGGAATGAGGTCACATGATAATCAGTAACACATCATTATGCTGGAATCATGTCACATGAGAATCAATAGCACATTAGTATGCTAGAATGAGGTTACATGAGAATCAATAAAACATTGGTATGCTAGTAAGATATCACCTCAGAATCAACAGTACTTTATTATGCTGGAATGAAGTCACACGAGAATCAATAATATATTAGTATGCTGGAATGAGGTCACATGAAATCAATAACACATCAGTATGCTGGAATGAGGTACCATGAGAATCAATAGCATATTAGTATGCTAGAATGAGGTCACATGAGAATCAATAGCACATCATTATGCTGGAATGAGGTCACATGAGAATGAATAATACATTAATATGCTGGAATGAGGTCCCATGAAAATCAATAAAACATTAGTATGCTGGGATGAGGTCCCATGAGAATAAATAACACTTCAGTATGATTTAATGAGGTCCCATGACAACCAATAGCAAATTAGTATGCCAGAAAGAGATCACATGAGATTCAACAATACTTTAGGTTACCTGAGAATCAACAATACATCAGTATATTGGAAAAAGGAAACACCAGAATCATTAACACATCAGTATGCTGGAATGAGGTACCATGAGAATTAATAACACAGCATTATGCCAGAATGAGGTCGCATCAGAATCAATAACACATTCGTATGGTGGAACGAGGTACCATGAGAATCAATAACACATTAGTATGCTAGAATGAGGTCACATGAGAATCAACAATACTTCATCTCACCTGAAAATCAGCAATACTTCAGTATTCTTGAATAAGGCCACACCAAAATCATTAACACATCAGTATGCTGGAATGAGACACCATGAGAATCAGTAAATCTTCATTATGCTGGAATGAGGTCGCATGAGAACCAATAACACATTCGTATGCTGGAATGAGGTCACATGAATATCAATAACACATCAGTATTCTGGAATGATGTACAATGTGAACCAATAACACATTACTATGGTGGAATGAGGTGCCATGAGAATCAACAATACCTCAGTATACTGTAATGAGTTCACACGATAATCAATAAAACATTTGCATGCTGGGATGAGGTCACATAAAAATCAATAACACAGCAGTATGCTGGAATGAAATACAAGGAAAATCAATAAAACATTCGTATGCTGGGATGAGGTGACCTGATAATCAATAAAACATAAGTATGCTGGGATGAGGTCCCATGAGAATAAATAACAATTCAGTATGATTTAATGAGGTCCCATGACAACCAATAGCAAATTAGTATGCTAGAAAGAGATCATATGAGAATCAACAATACTTCAGTAGGAGGGAATGAGGTCACATCAGAATTAATAACACATTTGTATATTTAAATGAGGTCACATGGGAATCAATAAAACATTAAAATGCTGGAATGAGATAATATGTGAATCAATAACACATCAGTGTGCTGGAATGAGATACCATGATAATCAATAGCACGATAGTATGCTGGGATGAGGTCACCTTAGAATCAATAAAACATTAGTATGCTGGGAAGAGGTCACATCAGAATAAATAACACATGTGTATGCTAGAATGAGGTCACATGAAAATCAACAATAAGTCAGTATGCTGGATTGAGGTCACATGAGAATCAATAACATATTAGTATGATGGAATGAGGTACCATGAAAATCCATAGCACACTAGTATGCTAGAATGAGTTCACCTGAGAATAAATAATACTTCAGTATGCTAGCATGATGTCCGATGAGAACTAATAATCATTAATATTGTGGAATAAGATGATATGAGAATAAAAAAAACATTAGTATGTTATAATGTGGTTACATGAGAATCAATGAAACATTGGTATGCTAGTAAGAGATCACCTGAGAATCAACACTACTTCATTATGCTGGAATGAACTCACACGAGAATCAATAATATATTGCTATGCTGGAATGAGGTCACATGAAATCAATAGCACATTAGTATGCTAGAAAGAGATCACCTTAGAATCAACAATGCTTCAGTATGCTATAATAAGGTACCATGAGAATCAATAGCACTTTCGTATGCTAGAATGAGGTCACCTGAGAATCAACAATACCTCAGTGTGCTGGAATGAGGTCATATGAGAATCAATAACATATTAGTATGCTGGAATGAGGTCACATGAGAATCAATAACACATTACTATGCTAGAAAGAGATCACATGAGAATCAACACTACTTCATTATGCTGGAATGAACTCACACGAGAATCAATAATATATTGATATGCTGGAATGAGGTCACATGAAATCAATAACACATTAGTATGCTGGAAAGAGATCACCTTAGAATCAACAATGCTTCAGTATGCTATAATAAGGTACCATGAGAATCAATAGCACATTCGTATGCTAGAATGAGGTCACCTGATAATCAACAATACCTCAGTATGCTTGCATGAGGTCACATGAGAATCAATAGCATATTAGTTTGCTGAAATGAGGTCATATGAGAATCAACAACACATAATTATGTTTGAATTAAGTCACATGAGAATCAATAACACATTTGTAAGCTAGAATGAGGTCACCTGAGAATCAACAATACCTCAGTGTGCTGGAATGAGGTCATATGAGAATCAATAACATATTAGTATGCTGGAATGAGGTCACATGAGAATCAATAACACATTACTATGCTAGAAAGAGATCACCTGAGAATCAACAATACTTCAGTATGCTGGAATTAGGTACGATGAGATTCAATAACACATTAGTATGATAGAATGAGGTCACCTGAGAATCAAAAATACCTCAGTATGCTGGAATGAGGTCATATGAGAATCAATAGCATATTAGTATGCAGGAATGAGGTCACATGAGAATCAGTAACACATCATTATGCTGGAATCATGTCACGTGAGAATCAATAGCACATTAGTATGCTAGAATGAGGTCACCTGAGAATCAACAATACTTCAGTACGCTGGAATAAGACCACACGAGAAACATTAACACATCAGCATGGTGGAATGAGGTACCATGATAATCAATAGTACTTCAGTATGCTGAAATAAAGTCACACGAGAATCAATAACACATCAGTATGCTGAAATTTTGTCACATGAGAATCAATAACATATTAGTATGCTGGAATGAAGTCAGATGAGAATCAATAACACATCAGTATGCTGGAATGAGGTACAATGAGAATCAATAACACAATAATATGGTTTAATGTGGTACCATGAGAATCAAGAATACCTCAGTATGCTGTAATGAGTTCACAAAATCAATAACACATCAGTATGATGGAATGAAATACCACGAGAATTCAATAAACCACTAGTATTCTGGGGTGAGGTCCCATGAGAATAAATAACACATCAGTATGTCGGAGAGTGATGTTAAAGGAGAATCAATAACACATTAGTATGCTAGAATGGGGTCACCTGAGAATTAATAGCACATTGCTATGATAGAAAGAGATCAACTGAGAATCAACAATACCATATTATGCTGGAATAATGTGACACAAGAATCAATAACACATTAGTATGCTGGAATGATTTCACATGAGAATCAATAACACATTGCAATGCTAGAAAGATATCAACTGAGAATCAACAATACTTCAGAATGCTGGAATGAGGTACCATGAAAATCAATAACACGTTAGTGTTGTGGAATGAGGTCACATGAGAATCAATAGCTAATCAGTATCCTGAAATGAGGTCACATGAGAATCAATAACACATCAGTATGCTGGAATGAGGTCACATGAGAATCAAATACAGATCAATATGCTGGAAAGAACTCACATGGGAATCAACAATACTTCAGAATGCTGGAATAAGACAACCCGAGAATCATTAACACATCAGTATGCTTGAATGAGGTACCATGAGCATGAATAACACATCATCATGCCAGAATGAGGTACCATGAGAATGAATAACACATCATTATGCTGGAATGAGGTTGCATGAGAATCAATAATACATCAGTATGCTGGAATGAGATACCATGAGAATCAATAAACCATTAGTATGCTGGGATGAGGCCACATGTGAATTAATAACACATCAGTATGCTGGAATGAGATACCAAGAGAATCAATAACACATTAGTATGCTGGGATGAGGTCACCTGAGAATCAATAAAACATTAGTATGCTGGGAAGAGGTCACATCAGAATAAATAACACATCAATATGCTGGTATTAAGTACCATGACAATCAAGAAAACATTAGTGTGCTAGAATGATGTCACCTGAGAATAAATAATACTTCCGTATGCTGGCATGAGGTCCCGTGGCAATTAATAACACATTTGTATGCTACAATGAGATCACCTGAGAATCAACAATACCCCAGTATGCTGGAATGAGGTTACAGGAGAATCAATAACATATTAGTATGCTGGAATGAGGTCAAATGAGTATCAATAACACATTAGTATGCTAGAATGAGGTCACCTGATAATCAACAACACTTCATGTCACCTGAGAATCAACAATACTCCAGTATGCTGGATTAAGGCCACACGACAATCATTTACACATCAGTATGCTGGAATGGGGTACTATGAGAATCAATAGCACATCATTATGCTGCAATGAGGTCGCTTGAGAAATCAATAACACATTAGTATGGTGGAATGAGGAACCATGGAAATCAAAAATTCTTCAGTATGCTGGAATAAGGTCACATGAGAATCAATAGTTCATCAGTATACTGGAATGAGGTCACATGAGAATCAATAACAGGTTAGTATGCTGGAAAGAACTCACATGAGAATCAACAATACTTCAGGTCACCTGAGAATCAACAATACTAGAGAATGCAGGAATAAGGCCACTCGAGAATCATTAACACATCAGTATGCTTGAATGAGGTACCGTGAACATGAATAACACATCATCATGCTGGAATGAGTTACCATGAGAATGAATAACACATCATTATGCTGGAATGAGGTCGAATGAGAATCAATAACACATTAGTATGGTAGAATGAGGTACCATGAGAATCAAAAAATATTTCAGTATGCTGAAATAAGGTCACACGAGAATCAATAACACATTAGTATTATGGAATGAGGTCACATGAGAATCATTAACATATTAGTATGCTTGAAAGAAGTTACATGAGAATCAATAGCACATCATTCTGCTGGAATGAGGTCACATGAGAAATCAATAACACATAAGTATGGTGGAATGAGGAACCATGGAAATAAAATATTCTTCAGCATGCTGAAATAAGGTCACAAGAGAATATCTAACACATCAGAATGTTGGAATCAGGTCACATGAAAATCAATAATATACTGGCATGCCGGAAGCAGGTCACATGAGAATCAATAACACATCAATATGCTGAAATGAGGTACAAAGAGAATCAATAACACATTAATATGGTGGAATGAGGGACCATGAGAATCCATAACACATTAGTATGCGAAAATGAGGTCACCTGAGAATCAATAATACTTCAGTATGATAGCATGATGTCCGATGAGAATCAATAATTCATCAATATGGTGGAATAAGATGATATTAGAATCAATAAAACATTGGTATGCTAGTATGAGGTGACATGATAATCAATAAAACATTAGGATGCTGGGATGAGGTCGTATGAGAATAAATTACACTTCAGTATGATTTAATGAGGTCCCATGACAACCAATAGCAAATTAGTATGCTAGAAAGAGATCGCATGACAATCAACAATACTTCAGTATGAGGGAATGAGGTCACATGAGAATTAATAACACATTTGTATATTAAAATGAGGTCACATGGTAATCAATAAAACATTAAAATGCTGGAATGAGGTGATATGTGAATCAATAACACATCAGTGTGCTGGAATGAGATACCTTGATAATCAATAAAGCATTAGTATGCTAGTATAAGGTTACATGAGAATCAATAACACATTGGTATGCTAGTAAGAGATCACCTCAGAATCAACAATACTTTATTATGCAGGAATGAAGTCACACGAGAATCAATAATATATTAGTATGCTGGAATGAGGTCACATGAAATCATTAACACATCAGTATGCTGGAATGAGGTACCATGAGAATCAATAACATATTAGTATGCTAGAATAAGGTCACATGAGAATCAATGGCACATCATTATGCTGGAATGAGGTCACATGAGAAGCAATAAAACATTAATATGCTGGAATGAGGTCACATGAGAATCAATACTACATTAATAAGCTGGAATGAGATTCCATGAAAACCAATAAAACATTAGTATGCTGGGATGAGGTCCCATGAGAATAAATAACACTTCAGTATGATTTAATGAGGTCCCATGACAACCAATAGCAAATTAGTATGCTAGAAAGAGATCACATGAGAATCAACAATACTTCAGGTTACCTGAGAATCAACAATACTTCAGTATACTGGAATAAGGAAACACCAGAATCATTAACACATCAGTATGCTGGAATGAGGTACCATGAGAATTAATAACACAGCATTATGCTAGAATGAGGTCGCATCAGAATCAATAACACATTAGTATGCTAGAATGAGGTCACATGAGAATCAACAATAATTCAGCTCTCCTGAAAATCAACAATACTTCAGTATAATTGAATAAGGCCACACCAGAATCATTAACACATCAGTATGCTGGAATGAGGTACCATGAGAATCAGTAACACTTCATTATGCTGGAATGAGGTCGCATGAGAACCAATAACACATTCGTATGCTGGAATGAGGTCACATGAATATCAATAACACATCAGTATTCTGGAATGAGGTACAATGTGAACCAATAACACATTACTATGGTGGAATGAGGTGCCATGAAAATCAGCAATACCTCAGTATGCTGTTATGAGTTCACATGATAATCTATAAAACATTTACATGCTGGAATGAGGTCACATGAATATCAATAACACATGAGTACTCTGGAATGAGGTACAATGTGAACCAATAACACATTACTATGTTGAAATGAGGTGCCATGAAAATCAGCAATATCTCAGTATGCTGTAATGAGTTCTTACGATAATCAATAAAACATTTGCATGCTGGGATGAGGTCACATAAAAATCAATAACACAGCAGTATGCTGGAATGAAATACAAGGAGAATCAATAAACATTCGTATGCTGGGATGAGGTGACATGATAATCAATAAAACATTAGGATGCTGGGATGAGGTCCTATGAGAATAAATAACACTTCAGTATGATTTAATGAGGTCCCATGACAACCAATAGCAAATTAGTATGCTAGAAAGAGATCACATGACAATCAACAATACTTCAGTATGAGGGAATCTGGTCACATGAGAATTAATAACACATTTGTATATTAAAATGAGGGCACATGGTAATCAATAAAACATTAAAATGCTGGAATGAGGTGATATGTGAATCAATAACACATCAGTGTGCTGGAATGAGATACCATGATAATCAGTACAAGATTAGTATGCTGGGATGAGGTGACATGATAATCAATAATACATTAGGATGCTGGGATGAGGTCACCTGAGAATCAATAAAACATTAGTATGCTGGGAAGAGGTCACATCAGAATAAATAACACATCAATATGCTGGTATTAAGTACCATGACAATCAAGAAAACATTAGTGTGCTAGAATGATCTCACCTGAGAATAAATAATACTTCCGTATGCTGGCATGAGGTCCCGTGACAATTAATAACACATTTGTATGCTACATTGAGATCACCTGAGAATCAACAATACCCCAGTATGCTGGAATGAGGTTACAGGAAAATCAATAACATATTAGTATGCTGGAATGAGGTCAAATGAGAATCAATAACACATCATTATGCTGGAATGAGGTCACATGAGTATCAATAACACATCAGTATGCTAGAATGAGGTCACCTGATAATCAACAACACTTCATGTCACATGAGAATCAACAATACTCCAGTATGCTGGAATAAGTCCACACGTCAATCATTTACACATCAGTATGCTGGAATGAGGTACTATGAGAATCAATCGCACATCATTATGCTGCAATGAGGTCGCTTGAGAAATCAATAACACATTAGTATGGTGGAATGAGGAACCATGGAAATAAAAAATTCTTCAGTATGCTGGAATAAGGTCACATGAGAATCAATAGTTCATCA
>MJUT01047297.1:100941-131607 GCA_002080005.1 Gigantidas platifrons
AGTATTCTGGAATGAGGTACAATGTGAACCAATAACACATTACTATGGTGGAATGAGGTGCCATGAAAATCAGCAATACCTCAGTATGCTGTTATGAGTTCACACGATAATCAATAAAACATTTAAATGCTGGAATGAGGTCACATGAATATCAATAAGACATCAATATTCTGGAATGAGGTACAATGTGAACCAATAACACATTACTATGGTGGAATGAGGTGCCATGAAAATCAGCAATACCTCAGTAGGCTGTAATGAGTTCACACGATAATCAATAAAACATTTGCATGCTGGGATGAGGTCACATAAAAATCAATAACACAGCGGTATGCTGGAATGAAATACAAGGAGAATCAATAAAACATTCGTATGCTGGGATGAGGTGACATGATAATCAATAAAACATAAGGATGCTGGGATGAGGTCCTATGAGAATAAATAACACTTTAGTATGATTTAATGAGGTCCCATGACAACCAATAGCAAATTAGTATGCTAGAAAGAGATCACATGACAATCAACAATACTTCAGTATGAGGGAATCAGGTCACATGAGAATTAATAACACATTTGTATATTAAAATGAGGTCACATGGTAATCAATAAAATATTGAAATGCTGGAATGAGGTGATATGTGAATCAATAACTCATTAGTTTGCTGGAATGAGATAACATGATAATCAATAAAACATTAGGATGCTAGTATAAGGTTACATGAGAATCAATAACACATTGGTATGCTAGTAAGAGCTCACCTCAGAATCAACAATACTTTATTATGCTGGAATGAAGTCACACGAGAATCAATAATATATTAGTATGCTGTAATGAGGTCACGTGAGATCAATAACACATCAGTATGCTGGAATGAGGTACCATGAGAATCAATAACATATTAGTATGCTAGAATGAGGTCACATGAGAATCAATAGCACAGCATTATGCTGGAATGAGGTCACATGAGAAGCAATAAAACATTAATATGCTGGAATGAGGTCACATGAGAATCAATACTACATTAATAAGCTGGAATGAGATACCATGAAAATCAATAAAACATTAGTATGCTGGGATGAGGTCCCATGAGAATAAATAACACTTCAGTATGATTTAATGAGGTCACATGACAACCAATAGCAAATTAGTATGCTAGAAAGAGATCACACGAGAATCAACAATACTTCAGGTTACCTGAGAATCAACAATACTTCAGTATACTGGAATAAGGAAACACCAGAATCATTAACACATCAGTATTCTGGAATGAGGTACAATGTGAACCAATAACACATTACTATGGTGGAATGAGGTGCCATGAAAATCAGCAATACCTCATTATGCTGTAATGAGTTCACACGATAATCAATAAAACATTTGCATGCTGGGATGAGGTCACATAAAAATCAATAACACAGCAGTATGCTGGAATGAAATACAAGGAGAATCAATAAAACATTCGTATGCTGGGATGAGGTGACATGATAATCAATAAAACATTAGGATGCTGGGATGAGGTCCTATGAGAATAAATAACACTTCAGTATGATTTAATGAGGTCCCATGACAACCAATAGCAAATTAGTATGCTAGAAAGAGATCACATGAGAATCAACAATATTTCAGGTTACCTGAGAATCAACAATACTTCAGTATACTGGAATAAGGAAACACCAGAATCATTAACACATCAGTATTCTGGAATGAGGTACAATGTGAACCAATAACACATTACTATGGTGTAATGAGGTGCCATGAAAATCAGAAATACCTCAGTATGCTGTTATGAGTTCACACGATAATCAATAAAACATTTAAATGCTGGAATGAGGTCACATGAATATCAATAACACATCAGTATTCTGGAATGAGATACAATGTGAACCAATAACACATTACTATGGTGGAGTGAGGTGCCATGAAAATCAGCAATACCTCAGTAGGCTGTAATGAGTTCACACGGTAATCAGTAAAACATTTGCATGATGGGATGAGGTCACATAAAAATCAATAACACAGCAGTATGCTGGAATGAAATACAAGGAGAATCAATAAAACATTCGTATGCTGGGATGAGGTGACATGATAATCAATAAAACATTAGGATGCTGGGATGAGGATCTATGAGAATAAATAACACTTCAGTATGATTTAATGAGGTCCCATGACAACCAATAGCAAATTAGTATGCTAGAAAGAGATCACATGACAATCAACAATACTTCAGTATGAGGGAATCAGGTCGCATGAGAATTAATAACACATTTGTATATTAAAATGAGGTCACATGGTAATCAATAAAACATTAAAATGCTGGAATGAGGTGATATGTGAATCAATAACTCATTAGTGTGCTGGAATGAGATACCATGATAATCAATAAAACATTAGGAAGCTAGTATAAGGTTACATGAGAATCAATAACACATTGGTATGCTAGTAAGAGATCACCTCAGAATCAACAATACTTTATTATGCTGGAATGAAGTCACACGAGAATCAATAATATATTAGTATGCTGGAATGAGGTCACATGAAATCAATAACACATCAGTATTCTGGAATGAGGTACCATGAGAATCAATAACATATTAGTATGCTAGAATGAGGTCACATGAGAATCAATAGCACAGCATTATGCTGGAATGAGGTCACATGAGAAGCAATAAAACATTAATATGCTGGAATGAGGTCACATGAGAATCAATACTACATTAATAAGCTGGAATGAGATACCATGAAAATCAATAAAACATTAGTATGCTGGGATGAGGTCCCATGAGAATAAATAACACGTCAGTATGATTTAATGAGGTCCCATGACAACCAATAGCAAATTAGTATGCTAGAAAGAGATCACATGAGAATCAACAATACTTCAGGTTACCTGAGAATCAACAATACTTCAGTATACTGGAATAAGGAAACACCAGAATCATTAACACATCAGTATTCTGGAATGAGGTACAATGTGAACCAATAACACATTACTATGGTGGAATGAGGTGCCATGAAAATCAGCAATACCTCAGTATGCTGTAATGAGTTCACACGATAATCAATAAAACATTTGCATGCTTGGATGAGGTCACATAAAAATCAATAACACAGCAGTATGCTGGAATGAAATACAAGGAGAATCAATAAAACATTCGTATGCTGGGATGAGGTGACATGTTAATCAATAAAACATTCGTATGCTGGGATGAGGTGACATGGTAATCAATAAAACATTAGGATGCTGGGATGAGGTCCTATGAGAATAAATAACACTTCAGTATGATTTAATGAGGTCCCATGACAGCCAATAGCCAATTAGTATGCTAGAAAGAGATCACATGACAATCAACAATACTTCAGTATGAGGGAATCAGGTCACATGAGAATTAATAACACATTTGTATATTAAAATGAGGTCGCATGCTAGAAAGAGATCACATGAGAATCAACAATACTTCAGGTTACCTGAGAATCAACAATACTTCAGTATACTGGAATAAGGAAACACCAGAATCATTAACACATCAGTATGCTGGAATGAGGTACCATGATAATTAATAACACAACATTATGCTAGATTGAGGTCGCATCAGAATCAATAACACATTCGTATGGTGGAACGAGGTACCATGACAACCAATAGCAAATTAGTATGCTAGAATGAGGTCACATGAGAATCAACAATACTTCAGCTCACCAGAAAATCAACAATACTTCAGTATACTTGAATAAGGCCACACCAGAATCATTAACACATCAGTATGCTGGAATGAGGTACCATGAGAATCAGTAACACTTCATTATGCTGGAATGAGGTCGCATGAGAACCAATAACACATTCGTATGCTGGAATGAGGTCACATGAATATCAATAACACATCAGTATTCTGGAATGAGGTACAATGTGAACCAATAACACATTACTAGGGTGGAATGAGGTGCCATGAAAATCAGCAGTACCTCAGTATGCTGTTATGAGTTCACACGATAATCTATAAAACATTTGCATGCTGGGATGAGGTCACATAAAATTCAATAGCACAGCAGTATGCTGGAATGAAATACAAGGAGAATCAATAAAACATTCGTATGCTGGGATGGGGTGACATGATAATCAATAAAACATCAGGATGCTGGGATGAGGTCCTATGAGAATAAATAACACTTCAGTATGATTTAACGAGGTCCCATGACAACCAATAGCAAATTCGTATGCTAGAAAGATATCACATGAGAATCAACAATACTTCAGGTTACCTGAGAATCAACAATACTTCAGTATACTGGAATAAGGAAACACCAGAATCATTAACACATCAGTATTCTGGAATGAGGTACAATGTGAACCAATAACACATTACTATGGTGGAATGAGGTGCCATGAAAATCAGCAATACCTCAGTATGCTGTAATGAGTTCACACGATAATCAATAAAACATTTCCATGCTGGGATGAGATCACATAAAAATCAATAACACAGCAGTATGCTGGAATGAAATACAAGGAGAATCAATAAAACATTCGTATGCTGGGATGAGGTGACATGATAATCAATAAAACATTAGTATGCTAGTATAAGGTTACATGAGAATCAATAAAACATTGGTATGCTAGTAAGATATCACCTCAGAATCAAAAATACTTTATTATGCTGGAATGAAGTCACACGAGAACCAATAATATATTAGTATGCTGGAATGAGGTCACCCAAATTAATAACACATCAGTATGCTGGAATGAGGTACCATGGGAATCAATAACATATTAGTATGCTAGAATAAGGTCACATGAGAATCAATAACACATTAATAAGCTGGAATGAGATACCATGAAAATCAATAAAACATTAGTATGCTGGGATGAGGTCCCATGAGAATAAATAACACTTCAGTATGATTTAATGAGGTCCCATGACAGCCAATAGCAAATTAGTATGCTAGAAAGAGATCACATGAGAATCAACAATACTTCAGGTTACCTGAGAATCAACAATACTTCAGTATACTGGAATAAGTAAACACTAGAATCATTAACACATCAGTATGCTGGAATGAGGTACCATGAGAATTAATAACACAGCATTATGCTAGAATGAGGTCGCATAAGAATCAATAACACATTCGTATGGTGGAACGAGGTACCATGAGAATCAATAACACATTAGTATGCTAGAATGAGGTCACATGAGAATCAACAATAATTCAGCTCACTGAAAATCAACAATACTTCAGTGTACTTGAATAAGGCCACTCCATAATTATTAACACATCAGTATGCTGGAATGAGGTACCATGAGAATCAGTAAGACTTCATTATGCTGGAATGAGGTCGCATGAGAACCAATAACAGATTCGCATGCTGGAATGAGGTCAAATGAGAATCAATAAAACATTAATATACTGGAATGAGGTCACATGATAGTCAATAATACATCAGTATGCTGGAATGAGATACCATGAGAATCAATAAAACAGTATGATGCTGGGTGAGGTCACATGTGATTCAATGACACATCAGTTTGTTGGAATGAGATAACATGAGGATCAATAACACATAAGTATGCTGGGATGAGGTCACATCAGAATCTATAAAACTCTAGTATGCTGGGATGAGGTCACATGAGAATAAATAACACATCAGTATGCTGGATGTGGTTCCATGACAATCAATAGAATATTAGTATGCTAGAATGAGATCAACTGAGAATAAATCATACTTCAGTATGCTGGCATGAGTTCCCATGAAAATCAATAACACATTAGTATGCTAGAAAGAGATACCATGAGAATCATTAAATCATTAGTATGCTGGGATCAGGTCACCTGAGAATCAATAACACATAAGTATACTGGGATGAGGTCACATGAGAATCAATAAAGCATTAGTATGCTGGGATGAGGTCACATGTGAATCAATAACACATCAGTCTCCTGGAATGAGATACCATGAGAATCAATAATACATTAGTATGTTGGAATGAGGTCACATGAGAATCAACAACACACTAGTATGCTAGAAAGAGATCACCTGAGAATTAACAATACTTCAATATGCTGGTATGAAGTCACACGATAATCATAAACACATCAGTGTGCCAGAACTAGGTACAATGATAATCAGTCAAACATCAGTATGCTCGAATGAGGCCACCTGAGAATCAAAAATACCTCAGTATGTTTGAATGATGTCACATGAGAATCTATTAAATATAAGTATGAAGGAATGAGGTCACATGACAATCAAAAATACCTCAGTATGCTTGAATGAGGTCACATGAGAATCAATAAAATATAAGTATGATGGAATGAGGTCACATGTCAATCAACAATACTTCACTATGCTGGAATAAGGTATCATGAGAATCCATAGCACATTATTATGCTAGAATGAGGTCACCTGAGAATCAACAATACCTCAGTGTGTTGGAATGAGGTCACATGAGAATCAATAACATATTAGTATGCTGGAATGAGGTCATATGAGAATCAATAACACATCATTATGCTGGAATGAGTTTACATGCGAATCAATAAAGCATTAGTATGCTGGGATGAGGTCACATGAAAATCAACAATACATCAGTTTGCTGGAATGAGATACCATGAGAATCAATAAAACATTAGCATGCTGTGATTAGCTCACATGTGAATAAATAACACACCAGTATGCTGGAATGAGGTACCATGACAACCAATAGCACATCAGTATTCTAGTAAGAGATCACCTGAGAGCCAACAATACTTCAGAATGCTAGAATAAGGTACCATGAGAATCAATAATATATTAGTATGCTAGAATGATGTCACATGAGAATCAATAACATATAAATATGCTGGAATGAGGTCACCTGAGAATCAGGAATACTCCATGTCACCTGAGAATCATCAATGCTCCCGTATGCTGGAATAAGGCCACACGAGAATCATTTACACATCAATATGCTGGAATGAGGTACCATGAGAATCAATAACACATTTGTATGCTAGAATGGAGGTCCCTGAGAATCAATGAAACATTAGTATGCTGGGATTATGTCCTATGAGAATCAATAACACATTATTATGGTGGAATAAGGTGACATGAGAATCAATAAAACATTAGTATACAGGAATGAGGTCATATGAGAAACAATAGCACATTAGATTGCTAGAAAGAGATCACCTGAGAATCAACAATACTTCAGTATGCTGTAATTAGGTCACACGAGAATCAATTACACATCAGTATGCTGGAATCAGGTCAATTGAGAATCAAGAACACATTAGTATTGTGGAATGATGTCACCTGAGAATCAAAAATCCCTCAGTATTCTGGATTGAGGTTACATGAGAATCAATAACATATAAGTATGATGGAATGAGGCCACCTGAGAATCAAGTAATCATTAGTATGGTGGAATGAGGTCACCTGAGAATCAAAAATACCTCAGTATGCTTGATTGAGGTCATATGAGAATCAATAAACTATAAGTATGATGGAATGAGGTCACATGACAATCGATAACACATTAGTATGCTGGAATGAGGTCACATGAGAATCAATAACACATTAGTATGCTATAAGTAGGTCAAACGAGAATCAACAATACTTTAGGTCACCTGAGAATCAACAATACTTCAATATGCTGGAATAAGTTATCATGAGAATCAATAACACATTAGTATGCTGGCATGAGATCATATGAGAATCAACAATACCTCAGTGTGTTGGAATGAGGTCAAATGCGAATCAATAAAGCATTAGTATGCTTGGATGAGGTCACATGAAAATCAACAATACATCAGTTTGCTGGAATGAGATACCATAAGAATCAATAAAACATTAGCATGCTGGGATTAGTTCACATGTGAATAAATAACACATCAGTATGCTGGAATTAGGTACAATGACAATCAATAGCACATTAGTATTCTAGAAAGAGATCACATGAGAACCAACAATACTTCAGAATGCTGCAATAAGGTACCATGAGAATCAATAATATATTAGTATGTTAGAATGAGGTCACATGAGAGTCAACAATTCCCTAGTATGCTGGAATGAGGTCACATGAGAATTATTAACATATGAGTATGCTGGAATGAGGTCACCTGAGAATCAAGAATACTCCATGTCACTTGAGAATCAACAATGCTTCCGTATGCTGGAATAAGGGCACACGAGAATCATTAACACATCAGTATGCAGGAATGAGGTATCATGAGAATCAATAACACATTATGCTGGAATGAGGTCGCATGAGAATCAATAACACATTAGAATGGTGGAATGAGGTACCATGAGAATCAACTATGCTTCAGTATGCTGCAATATGGTCACATGTGAATCAATAGATTAGATTAGATTGCTAGAATCAGTATGCTCGAACCAGGTCACATGATCATCAATAACATATTAGTATTCTGAAATTAGATGAAATGAAAATCAATAAAATATTAGTATGCTGGGAGTAGGTCACATGAGAATAAATAACACATCAGTATGCTGAAATGAGATACCATGAGAATAAATAACACATTAGTATGCTAGAATAGAGGCCCATGAGAATCAATAAAACATTAGTATGATGGGATGATGTCCCATGAGAATCAATAACACATTATTATGGTGGAATAAGATGACATGAGAATCAATAAAACATTAATATGCTGGAATGAGGTCATATGAGAAAGAATAACACATTAGATTGCTAGAAAGAGATCACCTGAGAATCAACAATACTTCAGTATGCTGTAATGAGGTCACACGAGAATCAATTACACATCAGTATGCTCGAATCAGGTCAATTGAGAATCAAGAACACATTAGTATTGTGGAATGATGTCACCTGAGAATCAAAAATATCTTAGTATTCTGTATTGAGATTACATGAGAATCAATAACATATAAGTATGATGGAATGAGGCTACCTGAGAATCAATAACACATTAGATTGCTATTAGGAGGTCACATGAGAATCAACAATAATTCATATCATCTGAGAATCAAAAATACCTCAGTGTGCTTGAATGAGGTCACACGAGAATCAATAACATATTAGTATGCTGGAATGGGGTCATAAGAGAATCAATAACACATCATTATGCTGGAATGAGTTCACATGCGATTCAATAAAGCATTAGTATGCGGGGATGAGATCACATGAAAATCAATAATACTTCAGTATGCTGGAATGGAATACCATGTGAATCAATAACACATCAGTATGCTGGAATGAGATACCATGAGAATCAATAACACATCAATATGCTGGGATGAGGTCACCTGAGAATAAATAATACTTCAGTATGCTGGCATGAGGTCCCATGACAATCAATAGCACATTAGTATGCTAGAAAGAGATCACCTGAGAATCAACAATACTTCAGATGCTGGAATAAGGTACAATGAGAATCAATAACACATTAGTATGCTGGAATGAGGTCAGCTGAGAAACAACAATACTCCAGGTCATCTGAGAATCAACAATACTTCGATGTGCTGGAATAAGGTCACACGAGAATTATTAACACACCAGTATTGCAGGAATGAGGTACCATGAGAAACAATAACATCACTATGCTGGAATGCGGTCGCATGAGAATCAATAACACATTTGTATGGTAGAATGAGGTATCATGGGAATCAACAATATTTCAGTATGCTGCAATAAGGTCAAAGGAGAATCAATAACACATCAATATGCCGGAATTAGGTACACTAAGAATCAATAAAACATCAGTATGCTTAAATGAGGTCACTTGAGAATAAATAACACATTAATATGGTGGAATCAAGTCACCTGAGAATCAACAATACCTCAGTATGCTGGAATAAGGTCAAATGTGAATCAACAACACACCAGTATGCTGGAATGAGATACCATGAGAATCAATAAAACATTAGTATGATGGAATGAGGTCATATGAGAATCAATAACACATTAGTTTACTAAAAAGAGATCACCTGAGAATCAACAATACTCCAGTATGCTGTAATGTGGTCACACGAGACTCAATAACACATCAGTATGCCGGAATTAGGTACACTAAGAATCAATAAAACATCAGTATGCTTAAATGAGGTCACTTGAGAATAAATAACACATTAATATGGTGGAATCAGGTCACCAGAGAATCAACAATACCTCAGTAAGCTGGAATAAGGTCACATGTGAATCAATAACACATCAGAATGCTGGAATGAGGTCACATGAGAATCAATAACACATTAGTATGCTAGAATGAGGTCACACGAGAATCAATAACACATCACTATGCTGGAGTGAGGTACCATGACAATCAATAACACATTAGTATGCTGGAATCAGATACATGAGAATCAATAACACATTAGTATTGTGGAATTAGGTAATATGAAGATCAACGATATCTCAGTATGGTGGAATGAGGTCACATGACAATCAATAAAATATTAGTTTGCTGGGATTGGGTCACATGAGAATCAATAACACATCAGTATGCTGGAATGATGTATCATGAAAATCAATAACACATTATTATGCTAGAATGAGGTCACCTGAGAATCAATTGTTTTTCAGTACGCTGGCATAAGGTCCCATGAGAATCAATAACATATTATGCAGGAAGAAGGTGACACGAGAATCAATAACACATTAGTATGATGGAATCAAGTCACCGGAGAAACAACAATACTTCAGTATGCTGGAATAAGATCACATTTGAATCAATAACACATCAGTATGATGGAATGGGATCCCATGAGAATCAATAACACATTAGTTTACAGTGTGAGGTCACATGAGAAGAAATAACACTTCAGTATGCTGGAGTGAAGTACCATGAGAATCAATAACACATTAGTATGCTAGTCAGCAGATAATCAATAATACTTCAATGTGCTGGCATGGATCCCGTGAGATTCAATAACACATTATTATGGTGGAATAAGGTGACATGAGAATCAATGAAACATCAGTATTCTGTAATGAGGTCACACGAGAATCAATAGCACATCAGTATGCTGGAGTATGTTGGAATGAGGTCACCTGAGAACCAATAACACATTAGTATGCTAGAATGAGGTCACATGAGAATCAACAATATTTTTTGTTACCTGAGAATCAACAATACTTCAGTATGCTGGAATAAGGTACCATGAACATCAATAACAGATTAGCATGCCAGTATGAGGTCACATGAGAATCAGCAATACCTCAGTATGCTTGAATGAGGTCAAATGAGAATCAATAATATTTTAGTATGCTGAAATGAGTTCACATGAGAATGAATAACTCATCAGTATGCTTTAATGAGGTCAGATGAGATTCAATAACACATTAGTATGCTAGAATGACGCCACACGAGAATCAATAACACATCAGTATGCTGGAGTGAGGTACCATGAGAATCAATAACACATCGGTATGTTGGAATGAGGTTCATGAGAATCAATAACATATTAGTATGGTGGAATGATGTACCATGTAGATCAACGATATCTCAGTATCAATAGCATTTCAGCATACTGGCATGAGGTGTCATGAGAATCAATAACATATTATACTGGAATAAGGTGACACGAGAATCAATAACACATTAGTATGCTGGAATGAGGTCACATAAGAAGCATTATGCTAGAATGAAGACACTTGAGAAGCAGCAATAATTCAGTATGCTTGAATAAGGTACACGAGAATGATGTGCCATGATAATGAATAACACATTAGTGTGGTGGACTGAGGTCACATGAGAACAATAACCAATCAATTTGCTGGAATGAGGTCACACGAGAATCAATAGCACATCAGTATGCTGGATTGATGTACCATGATAATTAATAACACATCAGTACTGTTGCACCACTGGGGTGGTAACGACATAAGTATACAAACTGGTTATATAATCACCTGGTAGTGAGTCATTTCTATTACTGGTAGCGTAATTTGCACAAGCTCAAGGCACTTTCATACTTGTACAACAAATAACAAAGATATGGAATAGATTCTCATTAAAATTTATTATTATAGCAATTGATCATTTAACAAATACAATATAAATTCATACTGAGCGTTATGAAAAAAAGCGGGGTCCCCTTTTTGGACAAATGTCAATATTAACTGAAAGTCATACGGACGTAGTAAAAATACATAGGTCACAGGTCGGAATATTTTATCTTAACGTCAACGTACCAATTTAAATAACAGAGACTGGAGAAATAAGTAATCTAAGTCATAGCTGGTAGCGCTCATGTTAATATGACAAGGTGCTTAAAAGGTGCAACTGCCCTGGTCTCGGGTTAAAATGTTTCTCCTCAGTTGCAGACGTTAGGACTTTATATACGCAAGGCTTACATCTGAATGTGGGTCAGACGCCACTGATTGGTTATATACCCCGGAAGTTCCAATGGTAATTATAACCATTAACGGGGCCGCAAACCGGGCCACATGCGCACTATGAATTACACTCCGGATATGGCGGTAAGCATAAACACGTTGTTTGTCAATAATTTCATGTCAACAGGACCCAAGTACAATATATAAACTTAACGTGAATGAATGAAATAGGTAAGACAATGTGACACAAGGTTAATAAGGAGAAATAAAGAAGGGAATGTCATAGGACCCCCTTTGGTCAAGCAATAAGGACGAACTTTATCTTAACCATGCAAACTTTCCTATATAAAATAACAATATACATACAATAAATATTCGCGATCACGATGCCTGAAATATAAAAAAATAGTCCATTCATACACATATACGCGCTGTGCTACACAGACGGCTGTACTTGATACACGAATGAAATACAACTGAACAAGAAAATGTAAATCATGAGTAGCCCATAGAAAATATAATGAATATACATACAAACAATCAATTATCATATACCTAACTCCTAAATCGTAACAGTATGCTGGAAAGGAGGTCACATGAGAATCAATAAAACATCAGTATGCTGGAGTGAAGAAGCATAAGAATTAATAATACTTCAGTATGCTGGAATGAGGCCACATGGTAATCAATAACACATTAGTATGCTGGAATAAGGTCGCATGAGAATCAATAAGACATTAGTATCCTTGTATGAGATCACATGAGAATCAATAACATATTAATATGCTTAATGAGCTCACATGAGAATTGATAACGTTTCGATTTTCTTTTAATCCTAGAAACCAGAAAGTAAAATATACAGTATCAATGATTTTGCTTTCAGTTGTTCAGATGCCAATGATGGACACCAGTGATGAAATGAAAGAGCACCAGTCAAAGGGCACATTCATCTCATATGAAAATTGCGTTTACCTAGGAGGTGGTTGCAATGTTGGGAAGTCAACGCTTGCCAGTGTACTTATTGGGGAAGAAATACCACAACATTGGAAGTCTACTGATGGACTTAACATCTATTTTGGGAGGAATGGTATAGACGTATGGAACAAGGAGATGGTTCCTTTGAAACAAGGTAATACATCCGAACACTTCGTAAACATTTTGCTAAATGGTAAGAAGAGTTTGAATTTGTTTTACTATGTACGTCTTTGTTACTAATCGCCACTTTATCCCACTATTTAATTGGCTGCAAGACATTATACGGGTTGCAAAATGAACTGTAATAATGAGGTGACCAGGTGTCATGAAACCTTAACTATGGTGCTGTGAACTGCATAGTGAATTGGTCGTAGGACCTTTGGTTTATTTTAAAATAGTCATGGAATGTAATTGATGACTCGAATGTTTTAATGAGTTATCTATTTAAACTATAATTTGTTCACATTACGTGTTTGAATTACAACCACCGAGTTGATGCCTATGCTGACGGACATTTAGTCCTGGTTAGTATCCTCCACCCAGTAGTTAGTGCCTGAACACCGACGTCACTTGTAAGATTTATTTATGTTTGAAATTTACATTTCTTAAAGACTGTAACTGATTAAAACTTTCTCCCCCAGCGGGCATAAGGTATCTTCGCTGATTTTAACGATCTTGTTTAAGTAGCTCTTTTTGGTTTTCTTACTTCCAATGACTTAAATTATTTGGCTTTCCAATGTTTCAGTAAATAAATTATCTACGTTTTAATACCATTATGAATTGCTTTATAGTGTAAGATGTGCATAGTATTAGTTATAGACATGTTTTTACAATGATGAATGCAAACTTTTAATTATAGCTACCATTCAAGAGGATATAAAGCAAGAGATAAGAAAAGGAACATATAAGATAGAAATTGCCCCTTCAGATCTCGCTGGTTTTGGAGGACAGATGTCTTTCGACATGACACCTCAGTTATTTATGCGATATAAAGGAACGTTTGTGTTGATGTTCAATGGAAGAATTGATTTATCTTTTCCTTTAGATGAATATAGAAAAGGAGAAACGACAGAATGTAAGTTGGTATCAGACTTTCTGAGTCTGATATTTTCTTTGCTCACATGACTAGAAGGGTCATGTGAGCTATTACAATCACTTTGTGTTCGTCGTCCGTTTGTCTGTCTAGCGCTGTACATATGTCAATTGCATAGGCTAATACAATTCGTTTGTATCGTCAGATTTGATAGGCTACTATTCTACGTAAAATTATCAATCTAAAAGGCGTAACTAAGGGGTTCAGCTGAAAGAATACACCATCTTAAAAACGTGAAATCCTGCATGTCACATTTACAACAATACATAAAAATAATTAAAATCCCAAACTTGAAAACCTATTGTATTCTACAATTTATTAAAATTAAAGAGTTGCCAGTAAACTAATTTTGCGATTGCAAAATCACTAATTGATTCCGTGGAATTTTCAAACACATTACAGTTATTTCCTAATTTCAGTTAAACTTCCCAAAGGCAACGGGAGCTTTTGCCATCACTTGGCGTCCGTCGTACGTCTTCTGTCGCCCGCTAACTTTTCCCATTTTAATCTTCTCCTCTGAAACTTAGTAGCCAAGTGAACCGAAATTTGGTAGGAAGCCCCGGTGGAAAGTTATGTATTAAGATTCCTCAAAGCCGAATAAAAGGTGAACGACACAGGCTCAGCCCACTGAGCTTCTAGTAATCTACTGCTGCAAAACCATTCAATCAATTGAAACCACACTTTGCAGGGATAGTCCTTAAGGAGAGAACAATCAGATTTATTAAGATGAAGCTGATGCTTTCTGGGGAGGGACTATTTGGCGGGTCTAAAATGAGGAATGTAAGTAAATTTTAGAAAACATATTTGGTGTGAAGAGCATCATTAAGAATACTTATTTGTTTTGTTTTACTCTTTTAAGCAATTCAACATTTGTGTTACATGTTTTGTGGTGTGTTGGTCGGAGCTGTTTCACAAATTTATGTTGTTCTGTATTGCTTTTACAGCACGGTTGGTTGGGCTATGGAGGTTAGCGCCAATTTCAGCAATATGTCAGTTATATTGTGGAGGTTAGATTTATTGGTGTTACTCTACCCTTATATAAATCTAACATGGTCTACAGTTCAGTGTTACTCTACCCTTATATATATCTAACATGGCCAACGGTTCAGTGTTACTCTACCCTTATATAAATATAGCATGGCATACAGTTCAGTGTTACTCTACCCTTATATAAATATAACATGGTCAACGGTTCAGTGTTACTATACCCTTATATAAATATTGCATGGCCTACAGTTCAGTGTTACCCTACCATTATGTAAATCTAACATAATGAATGTGGCGCTAAACACCATCAAGCAAACAAACAAACAAATCATTCTCCAGAAGTTAAAAGTTCTATTCCCTTTATTCCTTGAATCACGTTTTATTACAGAGAATAATGCTTGTTTTCATTTTTACATATATGTTATTGTTTTCTTACTTCACTATACATTTACGTATACATATAACTCTATCAGTCTTTAAATTATAAAAGAATCATTATATATTTTCAGCAATTTTGAAACATTGGGTGAACTCCATCCTTTCATGCTGTGCAGATGATGAAGACATACTGCCCAAAATAATGTTCTGTGCCACTCACAGTGATCATTATAATAAGGTATGATAATTGAATATAACGATTATTATTTTACCGAGACCTGCACTGTTTTATGTGAGATTTTACATTTTACCGTTACGTAACACCAGTTGTAAATAATCATTAGAGTTAGTGATTGATTCTTGCTTAGGACCATTTTTTCAACTATACCAAGACAAGAACAGATTCATTTTCAATGATATAATGATGATGATGACGAGGTCCGCTTTGTACTTCACCAACATGCTTAGTTGAATGTTTTATAGTGCTACCTTACTGAAAAAACAGACGTGGATAGATATGTCGCCCCACTCGGACACATTATTCTAACAGCGATCACACCAGTCTTTGCTTTTTTCTTCTTAATGCTGTGTGGTGAGCATAGAAGCAACACATACCAATTTTTTATCTTTGGATTGACCGATCAGGGTTCGAACTCATGATCCACCGCTTCTGAGGTGAGAACGCTAACCATTACACCACCAATGCGGCCCATATACATAAACTATGACGAAGGGCAATACAGAATTGACGTTAATCACGAACAAATATCATCACATAGTGTTGTATCGAGTACACCTCGCCTGAACCAGGTTCGAACGCACAACTTTAGTGTTAATGGACACTAATTTCACAGGTAGTTGTAAATCCAACTACCATGCGATCACGACCGCGACTGCACTCAGACGATATAAGTATGTTTTGCTACACTAACTTTCTTCGAACTCAAGATCTATATCACAGGAGTGGGGATGCTTGCAATTACACAACAAATGCGGTTTACCGAAAATGGAAATGCATGTGTATAGTGCTAGAATGATCATTGTGATGCAAATCCATCCCTGAACAAATTTAGGCCAGAAGCTATATGTTATTTAAACTCTTGTGGTACATTGATTAAATGTTGTAAGAGGGGCATTGTGGCTAAATGAGTTAGGTAGTTGGATTACCTAACAACTCATACAAACCTATCACCAATACATCGTGGGTTCGATCCCGGCCTTGTAAATTACAAAAAAAAACACCCCACTTGCAGCTGCAAGTGATAAAGTTGACCAGTCGCTTGTCGGTGGTTCTCCCCGAGTACTCCTGCTTCTTCCACCACTAAGACTGGTCGCCATGATATAGCTGAAATATTGTTGAACGTGGCGTTAAGCACAATAAATCAAATCAAATCATTAAATGTTGTAATGAGAAAAGTTCAAAAATGTCTTTAATGATCTAAAAATTAAAATGATATAGATAGACCATTTGCTCATTTCTGACATGATTTTAAAAGTGTACGTTTGTATGAGAGTTATTTTCATTTTGGAAAAAGTTCAAGGAAAACATATTTCTATAATCTGTAAGACATTTTAATGTTGTAACACATTATGAATTGTCTTGGCACTCTAAAATTGTCCTAATTTTTACAAGGTTCAAATATCCACAATATGTAGTACAATTGTACTCAAATTCTTTATTCTATCCATTGCTTTAACAAGATTAGGTATTATTTTGTACAAATGAAGGTCATGTGGTCTATTGAGTTCAAGTCCTAGTAGATTAAAATTATACATATCACACAATAGGCAATATAATCTATCAGATGAGTGATACAGACTCATGTGAGACTCCTGTTTTATGATGCTAGCAATACTTTCAAACACACTGCACAGTGTATATAATCCTCTTAGTATCTGACATAATCAGCAAATAAACAAATATTTTACTAATGTGATAAAAGAAATATTTCTGCCTTGGGATTTTTTTCTAGACTGGTAAGGATCAGGGAAAACAAACGTAATTAAAAGATCGTCACCTTCTGTAGTGTGTTTGTATGAACAAAAATGTGTCAATGAACACCAATGGCTCATCCCCAACTCCTCCTACCCATATCCCATTCCACCCTTCTCCCCCATAGCCAACATCCGTCATCTCTAGCAAAACCCCACCACGCCCAATAAACTCTTGACCAATATAGAGCCTTTAATGTTTTGCTATGTTCTTTCAGAGTTCCAATGATTTATCTTTATCGTTTATAGGAAGCACGCATTCTTAGGAAAGCGGAGTTGATCCGCGATCTCGGAGAAATCTTTAAAAATCAAAAACGGCAACACCGCATAATATACGACGACATATTCTTTATAAACGGAAAGGAAAAAACTGACCCTGAAATCAACAGACTGAAGTCCAAACTAGTTGAAGTGGCATTTATGCAACATTCATGGGGTGAAAAAAGGCCTATGGCATGGGTTCCACTGGACATACAACTGTCAGAACTGAGGACACACAATATGAACATAATTTCAAAAGAAGAACTAATAACCCTGAATCGAAGAAATGAGGACCTAGCACTGACTGATAAACAAACTAAGGATTTTCTAAATGATCAGCATTCATTGGGGAAAATTTTATATTTTGACAAACGAGGACTAGATCATTTGATCATTGTTCAACCACTATTACTGGGAAATATCTTAAGATCATTCATCATAGATGAGGTTTTCTGGCCAAAGGACGCGGAATTGAGAAGTATCCTATCTACTCTTACTAACACAGGAAAAATCGCAAAACAAGATCTCCTCAAGCTGTGGTCACAGGGAAAATTACATCAACACATGCCAAATGATGACTTTAAAGAGTTTATAATACAAGTCCTTGTTCATCTACACATTCTTGTTGAACTAAAACATTATGGTCAAGAACAGGAGTCTAAGGTCCAGTCATACCTTGTACAATGCAGAGAGCCCAACGTAGGCCACCAGTGACCAATATCAAATCCGCAGACAAGATGATAGGTTTTATCTTACACACTCTTAAAATCTGCTTTGTCTTTTAAGTTAATTGGTGCTGCAATAAATGTTTGGTCTTTAAAGGAAACAAAAGAATGTATTTGTGTGTATCATCAAACTGCAATTAATTTGTGTTGATGGATCTAACATTGACAATAAAGTCTAGTACTTTTGTCATTGTCAATGTTAGACATTCTTGTACCACGGATGCAATATTTTGTGGTATTAAACCCTTTTCCTTTTTGTTTATTAAATAGACAAAGACCTTATCATCTTTAACCAAAAGATGCAACTCATTTGATCCATCAACACAAATTAATTGCAGTTTGATGATACACACAAATACATTCTTTTGTTTCCTTTAAAGACCAAACATTTATTGCAGCATCAATTAACTTAAAAGTACTAGACTTTTATCAAAGAGGCTTCGGACAGTCACTATCTACATCTGAAGTATCAAAAGCTTTTGCAATAGAGGTCGGAGAATGGTGCACCTCAGGGAGAGGCTGTTATATATCAGTCCGTCCCAGAAGTAAAAGAGAAGACAGAATGGAGATGTAAGAATAACATTATACACCCAACAAAGTATCCCCATTACTGGTTATTTAACAAGGTAAGTTTGGCCTGTATTAATTTATCATTGATTCTTTTCTATGAATATTTTGTAATATTTTAGGAGTTACTAAATACACTAACCACTGTATTGCACTCTTCCCCATTATTTTTTTACTTTTTGTTGTGATTTTGTACTTCTAACAATTAAAAACCAATCAATTATGTGATAAAGGTTGCCAGTGACCTGCGACAGGTCGGTGGGTTTCACCGGGTCCTGCGGTTTCCTCCACCAATAAAACTGACCACCACGATATAGCTGATATATTATTGAAAGTGACGAAAGCAACATCAAACAAACAATCAACAACCAGTCAATCAATCATTAAACAGTCAGACAAACCTAAAGCTCTAGATACAAAACAGAACAATGAATAGAAATAAATAATATGCTTAGAAGAGTTTAAAGATACCAAAGGGGTAAGCAGAATCCGTATACGGTAGAAGAACAGAAAACACAATGACACAACACATACATATAAATCTAAAAATCGAGTAACACGGACCCCACGAACCCCCTCTAGAAAAGTGCGGTGAACCCATGTGCTCCATCTGGCTCTCCGTTTGTCTTAGGTCACATCATCCAAAGATCCACCGGTCGTCTCGTCATCTGTCTTTCTGATTATCTGTCTTTCCGTTTGTCTTTCAGCAAGCTTTACATTCTTATATCCTCTTTTATTTTGTTAAAAAAAATGTTCTATAAAAGTATGAATTCCGGACACTTGTGTACTGTGTAATGAATTACATATTTACATTTTAATTTTGAAATTTGCAGTTAATAGATAATATGTTTGATTAATTCTTAGGTTAATCTCTATCAGCCATACATGTAGAGAATGAAAACGTAGATATCATATATTAGCCGATTTAGCTTTCCAATCTTATGATTGTGAGCGTACCTGGTGTAAGTTATTCCAGAAATGGGTTGTGTGACGGGTTCAGTGAGTGAGTGATTGTTGCTTAACGCCAATTCAGCACTTTTCAGCTATAAGTAAGGGTACTGACAAAATTACCGAACACAGAGCAATCTTCCAAAGGGAAATTCAAAACTCATAAATCAATAAACAGACAAAATCAGTCAACAACCGGGAAACTGGGAAACCGCAATGGCCCTGACTTGGTACAGGTATATCTAAAGAAATGGTGGATTGAATCAGATTTTACGACGCCAACCTCTCGCTTCCATTACGGTTCAAAGGTTCCGGTTGTCACTAAAACAGCATTTATAACAATACTGGAAAAAATAGGTAAAATAGTAGTCAAACAGTACTAATTCAGTTAGGAGGGTATATCATGGCGAGAACAGGTTAATTTTCAATGAGATGATGATGAGGTCCACTTTGTGCTAGATAAACATGCTGAGTTGGATTTGTATAGTGCTAGCTCACTGAAACAACAGTCTGCAGATAAACATGTCAACAATTCCTTCAATATCAACCAAACGAGCAAACATCTCTCATCTCAAATCATTGAATATATAAAAGACCACCTACATTACGTTGGAAATTCATGTCCTGGTGCGGACAGCAAACATAGCAGAATTAATCCGGTTAATAGATGCCAAGCCTCCTTTCTTGTATACATGTATGCAAACTTTTCAAAAACATACATATGGTTATAAAAAAAAAACATTGATACCTAATTTAGTGCGAACAACACGTTTCTAGAATAACCTTCACTAGGTACGTTCAAAATCGAACTATTATAAGCCATATTATAAGATATTATGCTTAATAAGGGAATAATCCATAGATTTAAGCAATATTGGTACAAATGGTAAAATACTTCAAACAAAAACAAAAGAAATAGATGTGTAACAAAAGATGCCTTACTGTAAATATAAAAAAGTAATAAGATAATTATAGCTAAGACTGTTCAGTTATTTATCTGTAATAAGATTTGAAGTTAATATTTCTAACTAGGATACATAGTGATATAATAGTTAGTGTGCTCGCATCAAGTGAGGTAGATCGTGGGTTACCACATTCTGTACAGTATCTATACAAAGGATAGGATGGATCGTGTCCTTGCCTCATGTGAAGTAAATATTGAGTTACCACATTCATCATAGTATTTTTACTAGGTACATGATGGATTACATCTTACCATATTCTTGATAGTATATGCTAAGTAGGAATGTATTGGCGTTACGTCTTACCATATCCATGGTGTTATTTGTTTAATAAAATATGTCGTTTGTACATTTTATATTATAATTTCAGAATCAAGTCGAATGTGAAGAAAAATGTTCAGGTAGGTTTATATAATATTCTAAGTAGAAATAAATGATGTTAAGAGCCAGTCTGTGAGAAAACCATGCAAAATGGTCTAAATCCAAAATATTCCAATTGGTCTGATATTTTGTATTTAAGATACCTTATAGGTTACTATTATTTATGCAAAATATTTTGAAAAGATATCAAGCCGTCTTTTGTGTATGCAGATTAATCTATAATCTATACTAGGAATGAACAACGTTATACAGTGGTTATAATTAAATTATATTTTTATATTTTTCAGGGTCAAAGGAATATAATAAGGATCGCAAGAATGAAGCAGGAGAAAATATATCTGATGATGGTAATGGAAATCTTCCTGAATCACATTCTGTTATAATAGCAACAACCAAGAGAAACAGAACATGACAACCTACAGTTTTAGCAATCTATTTCTAGTTCAACATCTTCTGTACATCAATACTCACAATCTCTGACCTTGCCTAACTTGTGTGACATGTCCAATATAAAATGCTAAGTTCTGCCCCAGGTGTGGTTTTGAGCATACCTGATGAAGGCTATTCCAGAAACTCAATAACGTGGACTAAATTTGAATATCTACGTTTTTATTTTAAAACGAATTACTATGTCATCGTGGTATATGTGTTGATAGTTATAGATTTTGTTGGATTTTAATTCAGTTTATTTTACACAGAGGACAACAACATTTTGAGATATTTATTTTATCCATTGTATTCTCAATTGAAATGAGAAATATTGCTTTTGTATGCAGTTTACACTTTTGCTTTGCATTTTTTAATAACATATGTGACATTTTCAATTAATTGGATTACGTGTCCTTGACTTGTTATAGTTGTGTTCGCAATGCAGTAACTTTTGGAAAATTTCTTCTAACTCTGTGAACTGAGTTTTTTGTTTACAAAATGGTGGCATCTAAAACAAACGAATGCAATAGAAGTCAAATCCAGAGACATTTGTCAGTACACATTAGAACAACAACCACATCGGTGGCTTAATGGTTAGTGTTCTCGCCTCGAGTGGGGTAGATTTAAGAAATAATTCATGGAAGCCATATGTATATATTGTTTTTACCAAGGGTAGGCCCTTTATGTCTCAAAGCTTACATAAAGGGCCTACCCGTGGTAAAACAATATTTACATATAGCTTCCATGAATTATTTCGATTCTAATATGTAAAAAATTGTAAAATATCGTTATAAATTGTCGAGGACGTCATAAATTACAATGGGTGCAGGTATATATTAATCTTACCACGGATTTGGACTTTTGAAGGATGTCATATTAGAATGTGGGTTCGGTCCACGGTCGGCTGAAACCAAATACTAGAACATTGGTATTTGTTGATTCTCCGTCAAGCGTGCAGCCTTAAGCAGAAAGAACACATACTGGTTGGCTTGGAATCAGAATAATGTGTCCAAGTGGGGCGATATGTCTATCATCAGGCTGCAGCCTCAGTATGCTGGCACTATAAAAATACAACTCAGCGTGTTGATCAAGAACAAAGCGGACATCATCTCACTCACTCATTAGTACAAGCTTTACAAAGGGTCTAGTACACAGTGAAGTCCTAGAACAAACTTGTCGATAATAGTTTAATACAGTCCATGCAAATAACAGAGAGAAACTGTATTGTAGCAGTTTTTGACATTGACACTAAGCATATTTTTTTAGCAAGGGGGGTCGAACTTAGAGACCGATATATAAAACTCGCAAGGTACAAATATAACAATAACAGTTGCACCGTGTGAATTATCCAATCAGTCAATATATGCATTTATGCAAAATGTCATCGATAAGGTACAAGGCTCTCTACACAGAGGTATGATTAAGGATGCATATATCGAGACAGGGATCCGAGATATCCAACTCACGAACTGTGTTCCGTTTATTCCAATTATGAGTAAATTTGGGAGGTTTGATGTCCGAATATTGAGAATATGAAACATAAATATTCAAATGCTAACATATGTGTATGTAAAATACTAAAAAGAAGAGGGAAAGGGACACACATTAAAGCATTAAACTCTGTAACATCGCCTGCTAACACAAATATGAGGTTTAGTGACTTGTGGTTAAAGTTCACTCCAAACAATGTACCAAACAGAGCACTCTAAGACCTAAATGACTCAAGTGGGGTCCACATTAGTGAAGTAGGAATCTAGTGTTATAAGTGACATAATACTGGATTATGTAAATTCACCAGTAGAAGGCGAATACACTACTCCAAATACTAAAAAAACGTATCAGAAGTTCAGCATCAACCCCAGGTTCAACAGACAAACACCAATCATAAATTCCCAAACCATTTTGAAGCTATTATAACAATTGAACAATATACGCATGGTAAAACTTAATCATTGACATTTCTAATAATTATTTTTTGCATATTTTATATACATCATGTGCTTGCATGTGACTAACTTCCTAATCCACAACCTATCAATGACAAAATCACTGGTATCTATGCTTAGTGCCTCTAAGGGAGACGTCCCAAATCGAATGACAAAATCACTGGTATATATTATTAGTGCCTCTAAGTGAGACGTCCCAAATCGCAATCTCTTCAATATAATTCTGTGAACTGTTTTATTTTATAACAATATTGTATTTGTGTCTAATATAATACCAATTGATTTGTCTGTAATTTACTTTAACGATATGAAGATTGTGATTTATTGTATATATATTGTCGTAATATTTGTAAATATAACCATGTTTAATCGTAGTCACCTGCGTGAGGTGAATTCCACATTGTAACCTTTCACTGTCAATTTGTAAATAATATGTCTCTTTGTATTAGTAATATTGGTATATTAAACGCCAATGGCATAGCAGTTGCTAATGTCGAAAAAAGAAAATTGATATCGTGTGTTTACAAGAAACACAATGTTCTAATGATACCGAATCAAAATGGGAAATCTTAACGAGAGGAGGGCGGGGGGATTAAAACAAATATCTAGATTTGATTAATGTTTGGAGAGCACACAATCAGTAAATGCTATACATTTGGCAGAGTCATTTTAAACAATAGTTTAGTTATATCGTCAGTTTTATTGGTGGAATACACCATAGGTCCCGGAGAAAACCACCGACCTGCAGCAAGTCATTGACAAACTTTATCACATAATGGTGTACACCTTGCTCTGATCCAATTCGAACTTACAACGTCAATGATGATAGGCACTGATTGCATAGGTAGTTGTAAATCCAACTACCATACAAGCACGGCCATGACGGCTCACCGCTAAAACTGTTAATTTGTATTTTATAGTTTTTCAATTTTCTATAGAAATATTTGTTGAAAATTTTTAATTAAAATTATGATTATTACTGAGTGGTAAACTTAGTTCCCGGATATGTTTATGTGATAGTTTTTGGAATATATACATAGATAAGAGTCAAAAATACTTGTTAAATAAAACATAAACAGGTAGATACAGTTAGTTAATGTGTTTAATGATATGGTATTATGTTGTACAATTTTTGTATGTTGTAAAGTGTTTTCAGGAAGTTGACAATTACTCATTTATGTTTTCCCTGGAGATGTACCAAAACAGTCCTACAGCCGACTTCCCTAGGCGTCTTAGGTCATTGTACAGACAAGGTGTTGTTGAATAAATTATAGTTATACAAAAAAAATGCAAATTCAAGAAAATATCATTCATGTTTTTGTTAATGTAATAAGTAGCATTTAAAAGCATTATAATAAACCAGGCAATGATTTACAGATGAGTGTTTGTCCTTTTTCTTTTGGCCATTGCATGAGTTACAAACTGAGAACATAACAAGTATTAAAGGGTTAGGGTTATGGTGTTTACTGCCACTTTCAACAATAGTTCAGCTATATTCTGGTTGTCAGTTTTAATTAGAACCAGGAGTACTTGGAGAACACCGTCAACCAGCCGAAGGTTGCGAACAAATTTATCACACAATTTTGCATCGAGTAAACCTCACAGGCACTGATTATATTCTTTTCAACTCGTCCGTCGTCTGGTAACTTTTCGCATTTTAATATTCTCCTCTAAAACCCTTTAGCCATATGAACTGACACTTAGTAGGAAGCATCTATAGAAAGTCCTCTATACATATTGATCATGTCGTCACCATCAGTTAACAAACATGGCCGCCACAGACAATTTTGTTTCTGATTGGTGGATTTCTAAAAAAAATCTTCTCCTCTGAAACCGCTTGTCCAAATGAATCGACACTTGGTAGGAAGCATCTATGGAAGGTCCTCTATAAATTAACAAACATGGCCGCCAGAGACAATTCTTGTTTCTGATTGGTAGATTTAGAAATCTCTGAAATCGAGTAGCCAAATATATCGAAATTTGTTAGGAAGTACCTATGGAGGGTCCTGTATAAAACTTAAAACTTCTTCTGAGACACTGAGCTTCTAGTTAGCCCAACATGCCAAAGGTAATGTAAGCTTTTGCTATCATTGCGCGTCTGTTGTCCGTCAACCTTTCACAGTTGAATATTCTCCTTTGAAACCGCTTAACCAAATGATCCCAGACCTGGTAGGAAGGATCTATGGAAGATCCTCTACAAAGACTGCTCATATCGGTTTGATTTATTTACAAACATGAACGCCACATGCAATTATTGTTTCTGGATGGACAATTTATATAACATCTTCTCCTCTGAAATCGCTTCGCCAAATGAATATAAACTTGGTTGTAAGCACCTTCCAAAAAATAATAATGTTGACATTACTATACATTTATTATTATACGGAAATAAATCATTTTCATATGACCTAAATACAGAAATATTATAAGCTGTGCACACGTTCACACTCAGCGTTTCATTTAAGATGCTTCTTTTTTCAATCCCACTCCTCCCATTATACATTTATTTTGCTTTGCTTTCTTTGTTTTAACTTCTCCTATGTTTATCCATTTAAAATGTTTAGAACTTTACAATTTCACTTCACTTTCAATTAACTTATTTATTATACATGAAGTATTAATGGTGCTCTGTATTACATATACTGAAGGAACAAGATCGTCTTATATTATTGATATAATTCTTACATTCTTTTTACTGAATGTACGCTTTGCCCATATAAAAACGAAAGAGATTTGTTAGGCATGGCCTGTTGCTCAATGCCAATCATATGCAATTGTGAAGAAAATATGCTTAAAAAACAAAAGGAAAAGACATAAGGATGGTCCTCTATAATGATTGCTCATTTCGTTCTGATCCGTTAACAAACATGGCCGTCATAGGAAGTTATTGTTTCTGGTAGGGCCGACAGGTGAGCGACACAGGCTCAGGCCACTGAGACTCTGGTATTTACTTTATAGTGTTGACATACGCAGAATTAAGGGAAATAGCAAAAACATTTTGGCTCGGAATCAGAATAATGTGTCCGAGTGGAGCGATATGTCCACCCGTGGACTGTTGTTTCAGTGAGCTAGCATTATAAAATCCAATTAATCGTGATGATCTAGTTCAAACCTGACATCATTACCATCTGATCAAATGTAGTTTGTTCTAGCCACGATAAAACTGAAAAAATACTGATTTGGGATTGAACAACAATAAAACCTGTTTGAAACCTCGTTCTGAAAAATTGTGATATGCCGTTACCATGGATACGCCATCGCACTCTGGTAACTTGCTACCATGGATACGCCATGGATAAGCTGTGAAAATGGATACGATATCCTAAAACGGAGTTGACTCAAACTCTGACATGTCGTTACCATGAATACGCTATCCTTAAATTGAGTTGCTCAAACTGTTATAAGTCGTTACCATTGATTCGCTATCTTAAAACTCTATACACTTGTGTTACATTGGTATCCAGTATTCAATGGTGTGAGAATGGTCTTTTTGTATGGGTATATAGTGTAATGGTGTTAAGGTTAGTGTCATTGTGCTTAACGCCACTTTCAAGACTGATATCAGCTACACCGTTGGGGTCAATGTTATTGATGGAGGAAAACCGCCAACTGTCGCAAGTCATTGCTCAACTTTATTACATAATGTTTGATCGAGTACACCACGTCATCATGGTGTAAAAGGTAATGTTAAACGTTTAAAGTAATGTAGCAAGCTATTAAGCAATATTAAACATTATAGAAAACCGAAGGGGCAATAAAGAATGTACAATCCAGAGAAACTGGCAACAGTGGGTAAATTAGACACAAGACAATGCCAGACAAAACAAAGGACACTACACAACATGTGTGAGACACCACTATGAGGAGACAAACACAAGTAGCTTAAGTAAGACATGAACCCTCCTACAAACAACTGAAGGTAAAGACGAACCTAACATCGTTCATATGCGAAGATTGTAGCGGACATCACAATACTAAACTCAGAACATAATTAAAGACAAATTTGATTTAATTTAATAGAGCAACATGTTGAACATCAGTACACGCTTCTACAGATGTATTTCTTCTACTTTTCTACTTCTACTTCATAAGAGGCCGCCTTCAACTAATTGAAGATTCTGACAATTACGGAAACATACACAAAATATTTGCAATATTACTTAACACTTTTGTATTCTTTTATAATTGATAAGAATACATCAATTAAAAGATTTCCATGATTTTTTTATTTTTATTTAAATTTTTGTTTTGTTTACTGGACTGAAATGTGTGGACCCTAATTTAATATGACTATATTTACTGATTTCGTCAAGGTATCATTGTTTTAAACCTTTCAGTGCAGTATCAATTATAGATAGAGCTATGTAGGACCAACGAAGTGTAAATAAACATTTAAAAAGTGTTATTGTGAGGTGAATTATATCTCTTTAATAAACAAACAAAAATATAATACAAGTATTGTCTATGGTGATATAATGTTTAATTCAGTCAGATATAATTTATAGTTTTTGTTGATTACATTGCACGTTTAAAGCACAAATTTAGTATCTTCCTCATACATAGCATTTAGGGTGAGGGAAGGGGGGGGGGGGGAAAGTGAGGGACCAAATTATTACCGCGGTTAATTGGTTTATGACCAGAAGACGAATAAGACGTGCAGAGATTCTTTCCACCATATGTGCATGGTTTTAGGACAAACGGGAGTCCACAAAACAACAGGTTAATTCATATGTTTTTCCCACCTTTTTCTTCCCTTTAAACATAAACCGTATCGATGGCGTAAACCAAGGACTATATAATTTGTATTTGCTATGATATTATTAGAACGAACATATACTATATCTGTGGAATTTAAATACCTTTTATCATAAATATTTTTAATGATTGATTTTATTTTTGGTGCTTAACGCCACTTTCAGCTATATCATGGTGACCAGTTTTAGTGGTGGAAGAAGCCGGAGTACCCGGAGAGAAAAACCGACCATTGGCAAGCAACTGAAAATCTTTATCACTTGCGGCTGTGAGTCGAGTACACCATTTTTGTAATTTACAAACGGACTCAAACCTACACGTTATTGGTGATAGGCTTGTATGAGTTGCTAGGTAATCAAACTACCCAACGCATTGAGCCACACAGTCCGTAAATACATTGTAATAAATGCATACAAGTCGAATCCACCATTAATACCTATTGTTTTATCGTCTATTGTTGGCAACGTGAAGGTTATATGTGCACATTCGAACTAGCAACTTTAGTAGTGACAGGCACCAATGGCACATACAGATGTAAATCCAACTACCATACGATCACGAGCACATCTCTATGCGCATTAAATTATTCATTCAAATGTTAATGGGTAAAACATATTCTAAAAACGCATACATACTTTAGTATAGAACTAATAGTCCCGATGGTATCACCTGCCCATTAGCCTGTAATTTGGCACGGACATTTTCTATTATATAGCTTTGTTATATACATTTACAGTACCTCAGATATAGGTGATATTAGCTAACATTGGCTATCGTGTTTACACTCTATGGCTTAGATATAGGTGATGTTAGCCAACTTTGGCTATCCTGTTTACACTGTATGGTTTAGATATAGGTGATATTAGCCGACTTTGGCTATCCTGTTTACACTCTATGGGTTAGATATAGGTGACATTAGCTGACTTTGGCGATCCTGTTTACATTCTATGGTTTAAATATATGTGATATTATAGGCTAGTCAAAATAGCATTTGACCTAAAAAAATTGTAACAGAATTTTTCTTTCCGTTATCTTTTAGGGAAAGGCCGAAAATAAGATATATTAAAAGTCTACCAAAATCAACCCACGGGAAAGACGTCATTTTTTATCATAAAAAATCGCGTATTTCGCTGATTTTAACGTTACAGATGGGATGCCGTACACAGACTATTTATCAAGGGGAGACAATAAAAGTTTCTTCCCGCTATGAATTCAAATATTAATAAACATATTATGTGACAATTATGAATTTGGTAATTATTTATCAGTAAAAATACAACATAATTATCATATCTATCATCTGAAGATCTAGGAATTCTCTCCCTTTTTAGGAGAATATTGAATTTTGTTGCATTTACACTTTTCGTCTCCCGTGCCTTGAATGTACGTTTATTTCATTGATTTGTGTTCTTAAATACATTTTAATAGCCATAAAAAAGAAAAGAAAATCTTTATAGACTACTAGAACATGCATTTATAATTACAATAAGCATAAAAACAAGAGAAATTCTCGTCAGATTTTTTTCTACGGAACGCCGGTTTAACAAAAATGCACAAACCATCAACGTTATTATTTTCAATATGAACATTAATGAGATATCAGGTAGGTTTATTCTATTGATACGAAGGAGGACAATTTTAAGTTGTTTAATTTTCAACAAATGAAGGCGTTCTCCTGTCTATGGAACGCCGTTTTTACCATGCTATACGTATAAATACACATAGTAAATTCGTCCTGATTATGCATGAAATATTTGCGACTGGACGTTAAGCAACTAACAATCAATCAATCAATCAATACCAACAAAATAAGTAGATACTTGTTTACATTTGATTGTATATCAGACAAAATGACAAGTATATTATTGCAAGTTTTATATGTACAAGCTTCATAAAGGTCGCATGCTTTTTCAACAACTTTTCAGTGGTAAATCCACGAACAGCTCTGGGTACAATCATTCGGTGTCAGTCTG
>MJUT01047297.1:132433-144566 GCA_002080005.1 Gigantidas platifrons
ATGTGGAATTTAAATACCTTTTATCATAAATACTTTTTAATGATTGATTTTATTTTTGGTGCTTAACGCCACTTTCAGCTATATCACTTGCGGCTGTGAGTCGAGTACACAATTTTTGTAATTTACAAAGCCGGACTCAAACTCACACGGTATTGGTGATAGGATTGTATGAGTTGTTAGGTAATCAAACTACCAAACGCATTGAGCCACACAGGCCCGTAAATACATTGTAATAAATGCATACAAGTCGAATGCACCATTTATACCTATTGTTTTATCGTCTATTGTTGGCAACGTGAAGATTATATGTGCACATTCGAACTCGCAACTTTAGTAGCGACGGGCACCGATTGCACACATAGATGTAAATCCAACTACGATACGATCAAGACCACATCTCTGTGCGCATTAAATTATTCATTCAAATGTTAATGGGAAAACATATTCTAAAACGCATACATACATTTAATATATAACTAATAGTCCCGAGGGTATCACCCGCCCATTAGCCTGTAATTTGCCAGTGACATTGTCTATTATATATCTTTATTATAGAAATTTACAGTACCTCAGATATAGGTGATATTAGCTGACTTTGGCTATCCTGTTTACGTTCTTTGGTTTTATTGCTCTCAATCCCTTTAAATTATTTGGCTTTCCAATATTTCGATATTGAGCAAACCAGATGAAGATTATTCCATAAAGACATCGTGCGCTGTAAATTTGATATCTTCGTTTTTAGTACTATCACCTGTTCGATACCATTGCTGGTGGACTATTAGTTCCCGAAGGTATCATTGTCTCAGAAGTCAGTGTATCGGCACGGACATGGTTTATGTGATGACCGCTACAATTTCCGCATAATAAGCGATGTTCGGTTCGTCTAGATCTTTATCGCCTGTTGTTTTTAGGTGGGCTCATGTGTCTTATTTACGTTATTTACGTTTGCTTGCGCATAGTGATGTACAACACGTAATATATTGTGTCATTTGTTTTGTTCGTCTTCGTCTTGTGTCTAATTTACCCAATGTTGCCAGTTTCTCTAGATTGTCCATTCTTTATTGCCCCTTCGGTTTTCTCTAATGTTTATCTTTTTAATAGTTGGTTACAGTACTATAAAAGCTCATCATTACCATTTAAACCACATAAAAACTCGAAAAAGCACAATACAATAAAGTTTGTTAGTGACTTGCGACAGGTCGGTTGTTTTCCTGCATCTAAAAAACTTACTCCCACGGTGTTACTGATATATTGTTGAAAGTGGTGTTAAGCACCATAATCCTAACCCTAGCCCTATTACACTATATGTTTAGTTTAATTTAGATTTTTGGTGTTTTAACGGCACTTTCAGCAATATTTCATCTATATCAGGGCGACCAGTTTCAGTAGTGGAAGAAGTCGGAGTTCCGCGGAGAGACCCACCGACCATGGGCAAGCAACTGGTAAACTTTATAACTTGCGACTGCGAGTCAAATGCACCCTCGTTGTAATTTACAAAGCAGGGCGCGAACATACGCCATATTTGTGATAAGCTTGTATGAGTTATTAGGTTATCTAACTACCTAACTCATTGAGCCACCCGGGCTCTAAAAGTTTAGAAAGATGTTTGATAGAACACAAATAACTTAAATAAGACATGAGCCCTCCTACAAATAACTGAGATAAAGACGAACCGCACATCGTTTTTATGCGGATATTGTAGCGTTCATCACAACACTGAACTCAGAACATAATTAAAGACAGATTTGATTTGATTTGATAGAGCGAAATGCTGAACATCAATATACGCAAACACACAAACGATGTTTGTAATATTACCTAACATTTTTTTTTAATTGATAAGAATACATTTACCTCATTTAAAATTGAATTTTAATGTTTGTTTTGTTTACTGGACTTGTTGACACCAATGTAATATGACTAGATTTACTGATTTTGTAAAGGTATCTATTTTTTAACCTTTCAATGTAGTATCAAATATACATCAAACTATGTAGGACCAACGAAGTGTAAATATAAATTTTAAAAAATTGTATTGTAAAGTGCATGATATCTCTTTAATAAACAAATGAATATAACAAAAGTATTGTCTATGGTGATATAGTGTTTAATTCAGTCAGATATAATTTAGAGTTTTTGTTTATTGTATTGCAAGTTTAAACCACACACTTATTACCTTTCTCAGACAAATAATTTAGGGACAAGGGGAGGAGGGTTGAGGGACCGAATTATCAACGGGGTTGACTGGTCAATGACCAGCAGCCGAAAAAGACTTGCAGATATTCTCTCCACAATATGTACTTTAAATGATACGATAGGCCTTTGCTACAAACATTTGTAAAGGCTTTATACATAACAAAAGGTTCATTCGTATTTATTGTCCCAGCTTTGATCTGCCAGCACATAAATTTATTATGTGTATTTAATACAAATACCTTTTAAATAAATATATTTTAGTAAACGTTTGTTGGCATCGTGGAGATTATATGTACACATTAGGATTCGAACTCACACCATTAGTGGTGACAGGCATTGATTGCACAGATAGTTGTAAATCCAACTACCATGCGATCACGACCACATCGCTGTACACATTAATTTATTCATTCAAATGGTTCAGGTGAAAATATATTCTGAAAACGCATACTTACATTTAGCATAGGACTAATAGTCTCCGATTGTATCACCCGCCCATTAGCCTGTGCTTTGCACTGACATGGTCTATCAGATGAACTTATGATAGAAATTTTTAGTACCTAAATAATGTAATTATTATTAAAAATAAGGTTCACCTCCCTCATATATAGGTGACCTTAGCAGATGTTGGATATCCTGTTTAGGCTCTATAGTTTTATCGTTCCCGAATACTTTTAAATTATTATTAATCCAACTGCATTTTCCCCTATAATTCCATTTGAATGAATAACACAATCTGATGGTAACTGTACGTCCTAAGAATTAAAATAGAAATAGAAATATATGTAAGAAGAACTAACTGCAGTCTTGTTGACGTAGTGATTCCGTTCTCCAATAGTTGATTAGTATTTTTTTTCCAATTTGCTACAATAATATGTGTTACAAAGAACAAAGTTTAATAAAACAAAATATGATATTTGCTTAAAGATGTAAAATCTAAAAAGATGGAACTAAGTGGAAAACTTAGTTCTCTCATACGTTTATGCAATGGTTGTTGGAATATAAACATAGATAAAAGTCAAAACTATTTGTTAAATAAAACAGAAACAGGAAGATACAGTTAGTTAAAGTATTTAATGGTATGATATTATGTTGTGCATTTTTGTATTTTGCAAAGTGTTTTCGATTAATCAACAAACATGGCCGCCTTGGACAATTCTTGTTTTTGGTCGGTCCGAAAGGTGAGCGAAACAGGTGCATGTCACTGAACATCTAGTACTTACTAAATATTGATGAACTACTTTATTAATTTAAACACCGCATAGTTGGATTGATAATTATAGTGTTCACCTCGAGTGTGGTAGATTGTGGGGTAGAGCCCGATCGGTTTGTACCAAAGACTAATGTTAATATATACTGCTTCTCTGCTAAAGACACACAATTAAGGAAAAGAACAAATACTTTTTTGGCTCGGAATCAGAATAATGTGTCCGAATCGAGCGTCGTGCTACCCGCGGACTGTTGTGTCAATGAGCTAGCATTATAAAGATCTAACTAATCGTGATGGTCTAGTTCAAAGCAGGCATCATTATTATTTCATCAAATCTAACCTGTTCTAGCCATGGATATAGCTGATATATTAGTGATTTGTAAATAATTCTTATAGGATTAATGTATATCATTTTGGTTCCTTTTGATTGGAGAAGAGCACTGTCACCTGTTTGATTTTGATTTGTGCATATCTCTTTGAACTTTTGCGTTTTTGATCCTTTCATAACTCATGAACATTTTTTGCATAACCAGCATAAACAATATGGCGACCGGCGACCGACGACGGGAAACTACGTTAGTGTCAGATTGTAAACGATATTTACAGCAATACACAAAATAATTAAAATGTCTACCTTGCAAACTTATTTTAGTTAAATTCTATCAAAATTGAAGCGTACACGAAGCCAAATGATGTCTGATCTATACGTTTTAAAACTGGAAGTCTTCATATGACGTCATGTTGTTAATGTGCCAAAGTCGTCAACGACATTTCGCAAAATTATAATTTGTGTGATTTTTAGACCAGGGATATGCAATAATACATTATTATGTTCAGCAATGCATTGAAGAATTATTAGAATTAAACGGTTCTTTTCAGGAGTTCGTACATGTGTACACGGTGACGATGTACTAGAAAAATTATAAGGATTAAACGGTTCTGTTCAGGAGTTCATGCATGTGTACACGGTGACGATGTACTAGAAAAATTATAAGGATTAAACGGTTCTTTTCAGGAGTTCGTACATGTGTACATGGTGACGATGTACTAGAAAAATATAAGGATTAAACGGTTTTTTTCAGGAGTTCGTACATGTGTACACGTGAGGATGTACTAGAAAAATTATAAGGATTAAACGGTTCTTTTCAGGAGTTCGTACATGTGTACACGATGACGATGTACTACAAAAATTATAAGGATTAAACGGTTTTCTTCAGGAGTTTATGTATGTGTACACGGTGACGATGTATTAGAAAAATTATATGGATTAAACGGTTCTTTTCAGGAGTTCGTACATGTGTACACGGTGACGATGTACTAGAAAAATTATATGGATTAAACGGGTTTTTTCAGGAGTTCGTACATGTGTACACGATGACGATGTACAAGAAAAATTATAAGAATTATACGTTCTTTTCAGGAGTTTATGCATGTGAACACGGTGCCGATGTACTCACAAAATTATAAGGATAAACGGTTGTTTTCAGGAGTTCATGCATGTGTATACGGTGCCGATGTACTAGAACAATTATAAGGATTGAACGGTTCTTTTCAGGAGTTCATGCATGTGTACACGGTGCCGATGTACTAGATAAAATATAAGGATTAAACGGTTCTTTTCAGGAGTTCATGCATGTGTACACGGTGCCGATGCATTAACAATCTTCACATGGACGTCCTTCGGACGTTCATTCAGAAGCGTTTAATTTTATATTGAACAACAATCACTCACTCACCTACGTGAATAAAACCTGTTTGAAGCCTCGTTCTCCAAAATTATGATATGCCGTTACCATGATACGATATCGCACCCTGATAACTTGCTACCATGGATACGTCATCTCAAACAATTATAAGTTGTGAACATGCATACGCTATCTTAAAGCTGAGTTGACTCAAACTCTAACATGTCGTTACCATGGATATGCTCCCCTAAGACTGAAAAGCTCAAACTGTGATAAATCGTTACCATTGATACGCTATCTTAAAACTCTGTACACTTGTATAACTTTGGTATCCATTACTCAATGGTAAGCAGTGATAATGGTCTGTTTGTATGTGTATATAGCGAAATGGGGTTAAGATTAGTGTCATTGTGTTCAACGCCACTTTCAATAATATTTCAGCTACACCGTTGGGATCAATTTTATTGGTGGAGGAAAACCACCGACCTGTCGCAAGTCATTGGTAAACTTTATGTCATAATGTTTTATTGAGTACACCTCGTCATCATGGTGTAAAAGGTAATGTTGAACGTTTAAATTAATGTAGCAAGCTATTAAAAAATATAAAACATTAGAGAAAACCGAAGGGGCAATAAGGAATGGACAATCCAGAGAAACTGGCAACAGTGGGTAAATTAGACACAAGACAATGCCAGACAAAACAAAGGACACTACACAACATGTGTTGGACACCACTATGCGGAGACAAACACAAGTAGCTTAAATACGGCATGCACCCTCCTACAAACAACTGAAGGTAGAGACGAACCGAACATCGTTTATATACGGAGATTGTAGCGGACATCACAATACTAAACTCAGAACATAATTAAAGACAAATTTGATTTAATTTAATAGAGCAACATGTTGAACATCAATACAAGCTTCTACAAATGTATTTCTTCTACTTTTCTACTTCTACTTTATCAGAGGCCGCCTTCAACTAATTGAAGATTCTGACAATTACGCAAACATACACAAAATATTTGCAATATTACTTGACACTTTTGTGTTCTTTTATAATTGATAAGAATACATCAATTAAAAGATGTCCATAATTTGTTTATTTTTATTTTTATTTTTGCTTTGTTTACTGGACTTAAAATGTGTGGACCCTAATTTAATATGACTAGATTTACTGATTTCGTCAAGGTATCAATTTTTTAAACCTTTCAATGCAGTATCAAATATACATAGAACTATGTAGGACCAACGAAGTGTAAATAAACATTTAAAAAGTGTCATTGTGAGGTGAATGATATCTCTTTAATAAACAAACAAAAGTATAATACAAGTATTGTCTATGGTGATATAGTGTTTAATTCAGTCAGACATAATTTATAGTTTTTGTTGATTGCATTGCACGTTTAAAGCACAAATTTAGTATCTTACTCATACATAACATTTAGGGGGAGGGGGTGGTGAGGGACCAAATTATTACCGGGTTTAATTGGTTTATGACCAGAAGACGAATAAGACTTGCAGAGATTCTTTCCACCATATGTACATTGTTTTGTGACAAACGGGAGTCCACAAAACAACAGGTTAATTCATGTTTTCCCAGCTTTTTCTTCCCATTAAACATCAACCGTATCGGTGGCGTAATTGTTAGCGTGCTCACCTTGAGTGAGGTAGATCGTGCCTTCGAGTTTCGATCGGGTCAAACCAAGGACTATATAATTTGTATTTGCTATGATATTATTAGAACGAACATATACTATATCAGTGGAATTTAAATACCTTTTATCATAAATATTTTTAATGATTGATTTTATTTTTGGTGCTTAACGCCACTTTCAGCTATATCACGGTGACCAGTTTTAGTGGTGGAAGAAGCCGGAGTACCCGGAGAGAACAACCGACCATTGGCAAGCAACTGAAAAACTTTATCACTTGCGGCTGTGAATCGCTTACACCATTTTTGTAATTTACAAACCCGACCTCAAACCCACACGGTATTGGTGATAGGCTTATATGAGTTGCTAGGTAATCAAACTACCAAACGCATTGAGCCACACAGGCCCGTAAATACATTGTAATAAATGCATACAAGTCGAATGCACCATTTATACCTATTGTTTTATCGTCTATTGTTGGCAACGTGAAGATTATATGTGCACATTCGAACTCGCAACTTAAGTAGCGACATGCACCAATGGCACATATAGATGTAAATCCAACTACCATACGATCCCATCTCTGTGCGCATTAAATTATTCATTCAAATGTTAATGGGTAAAACATATTCTAAAAACGCATACATACATTTAGTATAGAACTAATAGTCCCGAGGGTATCACCTGTCCATTAGCCTGTAATTTGGCACGGACATTTTCTATTATATATCTTTATTGTATAAATTTACAGTACCTCAGATATAGGTGATATTAGCCGACTTTGGCTACCTTGTTTACACTATGGTTTAGATATAGGTGATATTAGCTGACTTTGGCTATCCTGTTTACACTATGGTTTAGATATATTTGATATTAGCTGACTTTGGCTATCCTATTTACACTCTATGGTTTAGCTATAGGTGATATTAGCCGACTTTGGCTATCCTGTTTACATTATGGTTTAGATATAGGTGATATTAGGCGACTTTGACTATCCTGTTTACACTATGGTTTAGATATAGGTAATATTAGCCGACTTTGGCTATCCTGTTTACACTATGGTTTAGATATAGGTAATATTAGCCGACTTTGGCTATCCTGTTTACATTATGGTTTAGATATAGGTGATATTAGGCGACTTTGACTATCCTGTTTGCATTCTATGGTTTAGATAGAGGTGATATTAGTCGACTTTGGCTATCCTGTTTACACTCTTTGGTTTAGATATAGGTGATATTAGCCGACTTTGGCTTTCCAGTTTACACTCTATGGTTTAGATATAGGTGATATTAGCTGACTTTGGCTATCCTGTTTACACTCTATGGTTTATATATAGGTGATATTAGCTGACTTTGGCTATCCTGTTTACATTCTATGGTTTAGATATAGGTGAGATTAGCCGACTTTGGTTATCCTGTTTGCACTCTATGGTTTAGATATAGGTGATATTAGCCGACTTTTGCTATCCTTTTTACACTCTATGATTTAGATATAGGTGATATTAGCCGACCTTGGCCATCCTGTTTACACTCTTTGGCTTAGATATAGGTGATATTAGCTGGCTTTGGCTATCCTGTTTACACTCTATGGTTTAGATATAGGTGATATTAGCAGGCTTTGACTATCTTGTTTACACTCTATTGTTTTATTGCTCTCAAACCCTTTTACATTATTTGGCTTTCCAATATTTCGATATTGAGCGTCACTCGATGGAGATTATTCCATAGAGACATCGTTTGCAGTCAATTTGACATCTTCGTTTTTATTACTATCACCTGTTCGATACCACTGCTGGTGGACTATTAGTTTCCGAAAGTATCATTGTCTCAGTAGTCAGTATATCGACACTGACATGTTGTCTATGTGATGTCCGCTACAATTTCGCATACAAACGATGTTCGGTTCGTGTAGATCTTTACCTCCAGTTGTTTTTAGGTGGGCTCATGTCTTATTTACGTTATTTATGTTTGCGTGCGCATAGTGGTGTACAACACATAATGTATTGTGTCTTTTGTTTTGTTCGTCTTGTGTATTATGTACCCAATGTTGCCAGTTTCTCTGGATTGTCCATTCTTCGGTTTTCTCTGATGTGTATCTTTTTAACAGTTGGCTACAGTACTATAAAAGCTCAACATTACCATTTAAACCACATAAAAACTCGAAAAGCACTATACAATAAAGTGTGTTAGTTACTTGCGACAGATCGGTTGTTTTCCTCCATCTAAAAACTGACCCCACGGTGTAACTGAAATATTGTTGAAAGTGGTGTTAAGCACCATAATCTTAACCCTAGCCCTATTACACTATTTGTTTAGATTAATTTACATTTTTGGTGTTTTAACGGCACTTTCAGCAATATTTCATCTATATCAGGGCGACCAGTTTTAGTAGTGGAAGAAATCGGAGTTCCGCGGAGAGACCCACCGACCACGGGCAAGCAACTGGTAAACTTTATCACTTGCGACTGCGATTCGAATGCACCCTCTTTCTAATTTACAAAGCAGGGCGCGAACCTACGCCGTATTGGTGATAAGCTTGTATGAGTTGTTAGGTTATCCAACTACCTAACTCATTGCGCCACCAGGGCTCTAAAAGGTTAGAAAGATGCTTGATAGAACACAAATAACTTAAATAAGACATGAGCCCTCCTACAAATAACTGAGATAAAGACGAACCGCACATCGTTTTTATGCGGATATTGTAGCGTACATCACAACACTGAACTCAAAACATAATTAAAGACAGATTTGATTTGATTTGATAGAGCGAAATGCTGAACATCAATATACGCAAACACACAAACGATGTTTGTAATATTACCTAACATTTTTTGTATTTGATAAGAATACATTTACCTCATTTAAAATTGAATTTTAATGTTTGTTTTTTACTGGACTTGTTGACACCAATGTAATATGACTAGATTTACTGATTTTGTAAAGGTATCTATTTTTTAACCTTTCAATGCAGTATCAAATATACATCAAACTATGTAGGACCAACGAAGTGTAAATACAAATTTTAAAAAGTTGTATTGTAAAGTGCATGATATCTCTTTAATAAACAAATGAATATAGCAAAATTATTGTCTATGGTGATATAGTGTTTAATTCAGTCAGACATAATTTAGAGTTTTTGTTTATTGTATTGCAAGTTTAAACTACACACTTATTATCTTTCCCATACAAATAATTTAGAGACAAGGGGAGGAGGGTTGAGGGACCGAATTATCAACGGAGTTGACTGGTCAATGACCAGAAGCCGAATAAGACTTGCAGAGATTCTCTCCACAATATGTACTTTAAATGATACAATAGGTCTTTGTTACAAACATTTGTAAAGGCTTTATACATAACAAAAGGTTTATTCGTATTTATTGTCCCAGCTTTGATCTCCCAGTAAAAATGATATGATATCATTTGAACACACATAAATGTATTATGTGTATTTAATACAAATACCTTTTTAATAAATATATTTTAGTAAACGTTTGTTGGCATCGTGGAGATTATATGTACACATTAGGATTCGAACTCACACCATTAGTGGTGACAGGCATTGATTGCACAGATAGTAGTAAATCCAACTAACATACGATTAGATCGCTGTACACATTAATTTATTCATTCAAATGGTTAAGGTGAAAATATATTCTGAAAACGCATACTTACATTTAGCATAGGACAAAAATCACCGAGGGTATCACCCGCCCATTAACCAGTGCTTTGCACTGACATGGTCTATCAGATGTACTTAGGATAGAAATTTACAGTACCTTAAATAATGTAATTATTATTAAGCATAAGGTTCACCTCCCACAGATGTAGGTGACCTTAGCAGATGTTGGATATCCTGTTTAGGCTCTATAGTTTTATCGTTCCCGAATACTTTTAAATAATTAGTAATCCAACTGCATTTTCCCTATAATTCGGTTTGAATGAATAACACAATCTGATGGTAACTGTACGTCCCAAGAATTAAAATAGAAATATAAATATATGTAAGAAGAACTAACTGCAGTCTGGTATAGATAACTAATAGTCCCGAGGGTATCACACGCCCATTAGACTGTAATTTGCCAGTGACATCGTCTATTATATATCTTTATTATAGAAATTTACAGTACCCCAGATATAGATGATACTAGCTGACTTTGGCTATCCTGTTTACGTTCTTTGATTTTTTTGCTCTCAAACCGTTTAAATTATTTGGCTTTCCAATATTTCGATATTGAGCGAACCCGATGAAGATTATTCCATAAAGACATCATGCGCAGTAAATTTGATATCTTCGTTTTTAGTACTATCACCTGTTCGATACCATTGCTGGTGGACTATTAGTTCCCGAAGGTATAATTTTCTCAGCAGTCAGTGTATCGGCACGGACATGGTTTATGTGATGACCGCTACGATTTCCGCATAAAAAGCGATGTTCGGTTCATCTAGATCTTTATCGCCTGTTGTTTTTAGGTGGATTCATGTGTCTTATTTACGTTATTCATGTTTGCTTGCGCATAGTGATGTACAACACGTAATATGTTGTGTCATTTGTTTTGTTCGTCTTCGTCTTGTGTCTAATTTACCCAATGTTGCCAGTTTCTCTAGATTGTCCATTCTTTATTGCCCCTTCTGTTTTCTCTAATGTTTATCTTTTTAATAGTTGGCTACAGTACTATAAAAGCTCAACATTACCATTTAAACCACATAAAAACTCGAAAAGCACTATGCAATACAGTTTGTTAGTGACTTGCGACAGGTCGGTTGTTTTCCTTCATCTAAAAAACTTACACCCACGGTGTAACTGAAATATTGTTGAAAGTGGTGTTAAGCACCATAATCCTAACCCTAGCCCTATTACACTATATGTTTAGATTAATTTACATTTTTGGTGTTTTAACGGCACTTTCAGCAATATTTCATCTATATCAGGGCGACCAGTTTCAGTAGTGGAAGAAGTCGGAGTTCCGCGGAGAGACCCACCGACCATGGGCAAGCAACTGGTAAACTTTATCACTTGCGACTGCGAGTCGAATGCACCCTGTTTATAATTTACAAAGCAGGGCGCGAACCTACGCCGTATTGGTGATAAGCTTGTATGCGTTGTTAGGTTATCCAACTACCTAACTCATTGCGCCACCAGGGCTCTAAAAGGTTAGAAAGATGCTTGATAGAACACAAATAACTTAAATAAGACATGAGCCCTCCTACAAATAACTGAGATAAAGACGAACCGCACATCGTTTTTATGCGGATATTGTAGCGTACATCACAACACTGAACTCAAAACATAATTAAAGACAGATTTGATTTGATTTGATAGAGCGAAATGCTGAACATCAATATACGCAAACACACAAACGATGTTTGTAATATTACCTAACATTTTTT
>MJUT01047297.1:147646-160991 GCA_002080005.1 Gigantidas platifrons
ATTGTCAAATGAAGAAAAACGAATGATTATGAAGATTTTGAAAATGGGGGGGGGAGGTTAGAGAAAAGGGGGAGGGGGAAAGGAAATCCGTGCCCCATGCGCCTGTGAATTTCTCAAGTTCATGTGGCACTATTCCATCGTGAAGCTTAGTTCAATATTTCTATATATCCGAACTTTCATCTAGGATTAGTTGCCTGTACTTTAAAACATTTTGTTGATGTTTTTCTTGGCAATGTTCTACTATATTGTTGATGGTATCGAATTTAGTGGCGCAATAATAGCATTTGTCAGTTTTGACCCGTTGAATTTCCATTTATTTGTATGGCATCTCTGAAAACCTAAAAAGAGGAATTCAATATATACACAGTATCAAAAATATTTGACTACAAATACAGTCTCTTAAAAAACCATAAGGAAATCATGGAAAAAACGACAATACTGCACTCTATTTTTGATTCGTTTAGCAAGGAATTTGAAATAATAACATTTCTCCATATTAAAATGTAAATTGCACTTTTATTGTTAGTCGATAATAATGCATAAATCGAAAATAAAAATATATATTAGCCCGCGGTTCGTAGTGCCCATTTTTGTTCACAGCTCCGCATTCGGAGTGCCATATGCCCGCGGTCCGTTGTGCCCAAATCTACATACCTTGTACCTATAAATTGTTGTCTTACACGGAATTGCGTGAATGGATTGGAGTGAATTTTTGACAGATGTTACATAATACATTTGCAACACGCCAGATCCAATTGGTTTTTGAAATAACGCTTATTGCATTAAAATACAAGCAATATAATTTCAAACTATCCCCAAAAATGGACAAACGTCAATGAAATTATCGTGTTGCCAAGTAAACATCTACTTTTTGACGCTGTAATTTTATCCTTGAATGCATGATTATATGAAGAGTAAGTGCACACCTTTATTTATTACCAAACCGTTTTCCATATAAGAAAAAACAACATTTTCACCCACTTATCTTGTTTCTTATTTTTTCAACGGTCTCTGCGGTCGTTGTGCCAGCTCCGGTTCCGTGTGTTAGAATACCCGGCGTGCATATGGTGTTATATTGAGTACCCCTCACAATGAGTAGGATTTGAACTCATAATATTAGTGATGATAGGTATTTATTACATAGGTAGTTATAAATCTACCATACGACCATGACGGCCCTTATTTTATTAGAACATTGAACTCAGGCTCATCGGATTATCATTCTTAAACACTTTTTTACTCAAATATACTCAAATAAACGCATTAATATAGTGATTTAAATCAATATTTAAGGTTATTCTGATCAATTATTTATTTTAAAAATGTATATAAGGTGCATTAATAGAAAATTTGGGGTAACTCAATCACCGAAAAGCCCCATAAAAAACCGAAAAGCCCCATTTAATATACCTAAACCCCTTCAAATGTTGCTAAAACACCAAGATTTAGGAAGATATGATCATGTATAACTAACTTATGGTGGTTTTATAAATATATTTTTCAATTTTGAGATAAATAGATCGATTGATTAAATGTCACCGTGCATTCCTATATAATCCAAGATGGCGGCTGATATGAACTTGCTGGTATTAACCAAGACCTCTATGTCGGACAGGGAAATTTGTTGACAATCATAGTGATACCATGAATTACAGGAGTCACACTGTACTGAGTTCTTGGTACAATTCTGTCTGCACTCACCGCAAGGCCAGAAAACTGACCTTTTTTAAGTAGGAAATTTTGCGTTTTGGCATTTTTGTGGTTATATGAAAATTGGATATATTTAACAATGTAAGACGGACCTTTTTAAGTAGGAAATTTTGCGCTTTGGCATTTTTGTGGTTATATGAAAATTGGATATATTTAACAATGTAAGAGCGATTTTTGGAAGTTAATTCTTATTCCATAAATTTATATCTTTTTTCAGTAATTCTATCTAGATTCAGGAACCAATCGTGAATTTGACCAATGCGATTAACAGGAAATAAAATACTGTCCAATGATATCTACAGGAAATAAAATGTTGTCCAATAATATTTACAGGAAATACCTGTCATTTCAGTAATTTATGGTCTCAGTTTGCAATTGTTATATGGAAAACTTGAGAAATCTTTAAAATGACAAATATACCCCATTAGTAGGTGTGTATTAAATTGGTAATAAAACATGAGTTAATTATAATGACAACAATAACTAATGTTTCAACTGATGATCTGTTCGATGGAACTTTCAAACAAAAAAATCCTAGTTGTGGATAAAATGATCATCAAAACAAAAATAAAATTAGAAAATTAATGAACCGAATTTTAAATAAATATTTAAAAATATCTTAAATGTATCTTAATACTTTTTAATTCAGCAACTAAAAATAATTTTACAGGCATGTATTTAAAAGAAATTATAAAACCACGAAAATACAATGTATAAAAAATTGAACTTTGCATTAATGGACAACAAAACCCAATTTTGACAAATTCCTGTTAACAGTTTAATTTTTTTTATTTTCATTTTTATCAAAGGCAACTTGATCTTACATATTGTCATCTTTAAGATATATATTTTTTTTAATTTATGCTTTGTTTAATGACAAACTTTTCCAACAACCAAGAAGCTTACACAAACAAAAATAATACACAATGTTTATATGAAATTTCATAATTTATAAATTCTAAATACTTTTGTCTTAAATTATTTATTTTTAATTTTTGATATTAATTTTATTCCTGTAAATGATACGTAATAGACCCACGGGGGGTCGTTTCTGGTAATTTGGGGTACAGGGGTGAAGCTGGGAATTGGAAAACATACCCCTGTCATATATTTTATTTACCTGAAACCGAGATTGTATTTGAATGAATGCGAGTTCACTTCTATTAGGTAATCAGGTGATAAATCAATAAATGTTTCAGCAGCTAATTATTAATTGTTTGTACACACATGGTCCAGATAAGAGACATCCTGTAATATATTAATTTGACACTTGAACACCCCCCTCCCCGTGAATATATCATGTCAAAGTCAAAATCAAAGATTTTATTGATTTAAAATCCAAAATCTGGATTGTCATCAAACACAATACAACATAACAAACATTAAACATGAGATCATAAAATCACGCCCTAAACACATTTTTGGTCACAAGTAATATTATCATTTAATAAATAATTCATTTACACCAAGATAATAATTGTCTTTTAAATAAATGAATAATTATACACATATAAATATTGAACAATCAGGGGTGTAGCTGAGACTTAAATGTGCACGCCATAATTCTTGAGAGGGGGAGGGGATCTGGGATTTTTTGTTTTTGACGAGATGCAAAATGGTGCGATCTGGGGCCATTTTAGGGTTTCATAGAATCAAGCACAATTTTAATGACTTTGATAGACAAGAATTTCTTAAAATTGTCCAAAATCTTCCCTTCGTGTCTTAGCCGATATGAACATGTACATCTCCATTGCTTTGTACACGTCCGCTTCAAAATCTCGATGAATATGCACCAATCCATGGGAAGATAGCCTGCCATTATTCATGGTCGACCTAACATAATTTTTCAAACACCTCAGTACACTAATTTATGACCTTTCTACTGACATAGTTAATAAAACACATAGTTTTATTAATATTGTATATATAGAAGGATAGAAAACTGGATTTACAGAATCAAGTGTGGTACAAAGTGTTGTTGGCAAATCATTACGTTTAGTAATGACCCAGTGGGTTAGCCATCTGGCTCCTTCTATCCTGAAATTCTCTAATGACAAATAAAAATACTGTTTTGGCATTTCCGTGGGGCGATTGGCACTGGTAGTCTGTCTACCACCTCGCCTGGATATACTATCAGATATATCAAAAGATTTGGCTAAGTTAAGTGCAGACTGATACAACTCATCCTAAACCGATTCGTCCTTTCGTTCAGCTCTTAGTATTTCAATCACGGTCTTGGATTCTTTGATTGCTTCAAGAATGTCGTAATCAGTATCTTGGAGGAATGTTGACAGATAAACAGTGCTATGTAAAATATGTTCCGATATTACCAAAGCTATCATAAACTGAAGCCGCATGATGGATGCAAGAAACTGCCCGGCTTAAAGAAATGCAATGCGTCCGCTCGACTTTTTCATCACAAAATTACCATACAAAAGTAACTAGTATGTCTTATTAGTGATATATTAAATATACTGATTTAATTAGACTGCTAAAAGTAACAATAGTTTAAAAAAAAAAAATTATTTCATTTTTTAACCTGCCGATGTGCACGCCATGGCGTGACGTGAACAGCATATGCAGCTACGCCTCTGACAATATTAGATAAAATAAGATAAAATCAGATACTTTTATTTAACAATTATGCACCCACGAGGGGCATACATATTCACATATATAATTATTTAAAACATAACATATGTTTAACAAAGACAAAGATACAATAACATGTCATTTATATGCTCAGTGTGGTTATTATAAAACAATAATGTATTTCCCCCGAAAATAGTCTGTAAAGAGAGAAAACTCTAGTTAAACTAGCCCATTTCTACTACAATGCACGAACATATATTAAAACTATTTAAACAAATATTTTTTTTTACATATTTAATAAGATTTAATAGAATTTTAAGTGTGCTGTGCTAATTCTATAATATTTCGTGGTATTCGGTGGAGTTCTGTGGTGTTCTGTGGTAAAAAGATGCACCGATTTGTTATTGTCATGTGATCGTCAAATTCGTCGAAATGGTCACCAGTTATTTAAAAGTATGGATTTTGGTGTTAATTATGCCCAAACATCACAACTTTACTAAATAATATGAATAAATGTAATATTTATACCTTTATTTGAGTATATTTGTGTGTATTTGAGTATATTTGAGTTTATTTGAGTACATGTATATTTGAGTTTATTTGAGTAAAAAGACGCGCCAGTTCTAATGTGATTCTGTAAGTTAGAAATCTGACGTCATCACATATATCACATTTATAAGGTTTATCACATGTATCTTTCCTATCATAGTTTTGAAATAGATCACTGGTTGATAAATGTTTACCAAAAACATCAAAAGACTGCAACTCATCTTCAGTAGGTGAGCTCCTATTATTCAAAGTATATCCTTCACAACATCTGAAGAAGTTTTCAGTTCTTTTTGTTTTGCAGTGATCTAAAATTTGATGTTCTGTAAAGCTATTTGTATCGTGTGATTGTTTCCTGCAGGCTATTAAGTCATCCATTATTCTCCTTCCAAATATTTCTGAAAAATAATTCTAAATATAAATGAAAACAATTCAAAAACTAGAGATTCACTCACCTAGCAAAGAAGTTTTAAGTCTTTGCATATATCGTATATTTAGATACGTCTAGAATAAAAATTGCAAATATCTACACATCATTTTGTTGTCCCTGGCATTATGCAACTTCCTTTTGCCAAATATCCTGAAATGTTCTATTAGTCTTGCAGCTGGTAGCACAGGGGCTTGCTACGAATTATGTTGATCCCTCCACTGACACCTCTAAGAAAACCACAAGGGAGGAAGGAATATCCCATGTCAAATTTTCATACCATATTTTTTCAAAATAGTTTTATATTCGTGTCTTGACCTGATTCGCCATAATATTGGTATCACTTTTTAGCATAATAAATTTATATTGCAATTCTTTTTTGTCATCATCTTTACCTATCTGCAACTTTTAAGCAATGTTTCATGGGATTTGCAGGCGATGAAACCTCCACCCATACTGTTTACAGATGAGCACAGCACCAAATTACTACATGTGATTTGATTGATCAGTGATTTTGATGCTCAAAGCTGTGCTCCACAACAGAAGGATTGTAAATATTATGGTCATTCTCAGGCACTGCTTTTACTTCCTTTGTCGTATTTATACTTGTTTAAAAAATTCTAAATAGAGTCCGTAACATCTGTAAGTGTTCAAATATAGTTACCGTATATCGGTTTTTTTTCGTGTCAGGATTTTTTCGTGATATTCAGTCAAAATCAACATGTTAATTTTTTGCTGTGTTTTATTTTCACTGATTGACAAAATCCCCGCTAAAAATAAACCTATGGCAAAAGAATTATCAACTATATATAGATCATTATGACAACAATTTGAAGAATATTTGTTTCTTTTGGTATTATATACACATAAAAACTCAGGTTAATCGGAATTTCAGAACGAGTACATTTCTTTTGTTTTCGGTATTTAGATCAACCTCGAGACCACGCAGTTTAATATTATTCGATCCCAGCAACAATAAAAAAAAATTAAAATAATTAATGCAATAGCAATTTCAAATATTGTTTTAATCAACTTTGAAGATTATAAACATTTGATTGTTTTAATTATTGTCGAGTGTAGCCTCGGCTTGGTAAATCAGCGACACGGATCTCGGGTTCAATAATTGTTCTTTATTATTCGTAATTAATGGTCAATAATCAAGCCACAGCTGAATTTAATGACTAATTAACACAACAGATGACAATTTTATCCCTCTACCTGTAATTGTTAAGTAAACAATTATCTGTTGGTAATCTGACATTTATCACACCTTGCAGTAAGCACATTCAACTGTAACATACATCTGTCAATTAAATTGCTATGTTATTTTCTTATTATTTTCGAGGGATTTTCTGCGGATTTTAATTTCCGTGCTTTTAAACGGCCGCGAACATAGCAAAAATTACCTAACATGCGAAAAAAACTTGATATACGGTATTCTTGTTTCAAATTGGCTAAACTATTTGGAAAAAAAATGCACTTTATTATGCAGATTATTTAGGGTCTTCTTAAAGAGGCTGGGGACAGTAGTCTCTATTTGTCCCCCTCCCATTTTTATTAGTAGAGCAGTATGATGATATTTTAAAAATAAATCACACTTTATAACTAAAATGACTGACAATTCTTCAGTATAATTTCAAAGGTGATTCATTTCTGTAAAAGCTTATCTGCAAAAGTACTTTGGATTTGAGATTCAAAGCCGTTACCAGCACAAAAAAACATCAAGTCTCCTTAAACAATTTACAAAAAACCAAGAAACACCTCTATTGGGAGCCCTTATCTAATTTTGGAAAGCCAGACTCATAGGAAATAAAAAAATGCCTTCCTACTGCAGAATATCAACATCAGAATGCATAAAATAATGGTTTTAAAGTGCTCTGCCACTTTAAACAGACTGAAAATTACCACAACAGATTAAAAAAAAGATTCCTAGTGATCAAAATACAGAAAACATGAAATTTACATGCAGAATTCATTCTCATACTAAATCATCTGATATCACTTGGTAATTTAATACTGTCAAACAGTAATTTGGTTTGTCATGGTAGCACTCAAAGGGAGGTAATTCACAGTAAAAATAAAGATGCTTACATCATGCAGTTTAATGATGACTAATTGGATCTATGACCTCTGATGTTAATAGGAATTTTCTGCTGATGACAGACATGAAATGAAATACTCATTAAACAATTAAAGCTAAGCTTGAATGTCTAAGTATCAGCCAAAGTGTTAAAGTGGTAAAGCAACTGGGTCTGTGCATAACTGAGTTGAAGTATTTTGTAGAGACTGTAGTTTAATCTCGGATGAAGTGGATTTATTTACAACAGTCCCCTCCTCTGGGGGTCCAGATGCAGGCAGCTTAAATGTGTGTCTTCTTATACCCGTGCTAAAATCGAAAGTTGGTATTAGTGATGTTGTGCAGATTTTAAGCTGCCAGACAGGAGAGGATTTTAAGTCGCCAGACAGGAGAGGATTACAAAGAAGGATTAACAGATTGACAGACATGATGGTGGATGTCAACAAACAACAGATGATTGACATTGAAAGTTATGTGAAGCACATCCTTAAATAATCTGCATGATCAATTGTATATTTTTTTCCAAATATTTTAGCCAATTTGAAAAAAAGAATAACTATATTTGAACACTTACAGATGTTAGAGACTCCATTTAGCATTTTTTTTAAAAAGCATACTGTTCTTTAAAAATTTCCAGGAATTTGTCTGCATTATTAAAATTCCTTAAAATTTAAAAAAAAAACAAGAAAGACCTCTATAAGGAGCCATTATCTAATTTTGGAGAGCCCAAATCATAGCGAATATAAAAAATGCCTTCATACTGCAGGATATTAACATCAAAATGCATAAAATAATGGTTTTAGAGTGCTTGGCCACTTTAAACAGACTGGAAATTATCACTAAAGATAAAAAAAGAAAAAAAAGATTCCCAGTGACCGAAATAGAGAAAACATGAAATTTACATGCGGAATTCATTCTCATACTAAATCATTTGATATCACTTGGTAGTTTATTAGACTGTTAAACTATAATTTGGTTTGTCATGGTAGCAGTCAAAGGGAGGTAATTCACAGTTAAAATAATGATTTTACATCATGCAGTTTAATGATGACTTATTGTGATTTATGACCCCTGATGTCTATGGAAATTTTATGCTGATGACAGACATGGAAGGAAATTCTTATTAAACAATTGAAAATAAGCTTGGTCACTGCATAATGAAGTTGTATGTACTAAAGCTTACTTAATCACCCTATAAAATGATGTTGCACAATATGTTTGATATATCTTGAAAATCCAGTGAGAAATATGGCAGGTTATAGAAAAAGTAACAAAAAGTACACTCACAGAAAGAAATCGCAGCTCAAAAAGGGACATATATTTACATCAACACTCAAAAGAGTCTTACACAGAAAATTACAGTAGTTCTTCCGTGTCTGTTGTTCAAAGGCCCAGCTCAGATGAATTTGCTGATGCTCTATCTGCACAGTACTACTTGTAAATGTGATGTTGATATTCTTCCAACAAAGCTGAGACCTGTGAAAACAGATTGATTGATTGATTGATGTTTAACGTCCAGCGAGCAATTTTTCAGCTATGAGGAGAATAATTTAAACGCAATGAGACTCGAAACAAGGAAATGTGATGGGTAGGGACGGATAATTTTGCCAGCGCAACAGGTCTCCTATGAACCACTCATCATGAGCATAATGCTCATATTGAGCTGTTACACTGGGTTCTTTAACGTGTGAAGAGGGTGGCAATCTCTCAACACGGGACCTCAGTTTTATTTACGTCTCATCCGAAGGATGGGTTGGTTGTCAATTTATACATCCCGCACAACAGACGGACGTCCCTTCAAGCCAAAGAAGCTCTCTGTCCCATTTCTATACCCCGGGGTTCCCGCAGGGTTTACCCCTTTTAGAGTACTAGTGCCTCTAGGACGGAGAAACCTGGTGCCTATACTACCCCTGGCACACCCACTGGGAGGGGGTTACGTGAAAATAGAAGATGCCATATTGTGTTGTAAAATAAAATTATGTAGTGAACAGAAACTATTGTATTTTGTTAATGCACAGTTGCTATGGGATGCAAAATTCATTCTCATACTAAATCATCTGATGTCACTTGGGTAATTTATTAGACTGTTAAACTGTACTTTGGTTTGTCATGGTAGCAGTCAAAGGGAGGTAATTCACAGTAAAAATAATGATGTTTACATCATGCAGTTTAATCATGACTAATTGGGATCTATGGTCTCTGATGTTTATGGAAATTTAATGCTGATGACAGACACGGAAGGAAATTCTTATTAAACAATTGAAAATAAGCTTGGGTACCTGCATAATAAAATTGTATGTAGTAAGCTTACTCAATCACCCCATAAAATGCTGTTGCACAATATTATGGTTATATCTTGAAAATCCAGTGAGAAATATGGCAGATTATAGAAAAAGTAACAAAAAGAACACTCACAGAAAGAAAACGCAGTTCAAAAAGGGACATAAATTTACATCAACAATGTAAGAATCTTACAGGGAAAATTACAGTAGTTCTTCCATGTCTGCTGTTCAAAGGCCCAGTTCAGAGGAATTTGCTGATACTCTATCTGCACAGTCTACTTGTAAATGTGATGTTGATATTCTTCCAACAAAGCCGAGACCTCTGAAAATAGAATATGCCATATTGTGTTGTAAAATAAAATTATGTAGTGAACAGAAACTATTGTATTTTGTTAATGTACAGTTGTTATGGGAAAGTTTGATGATGTCAGTTTGGCTTAACTACAATAAAAATAAGAAAAAACAAGATGTGGCACGCTACGTCGTGCTAAGAATACCCCCACTCGTTCTTTGTAAGTCGCACGGTGAACAGGAAGTAGATGTGCGGTAAACCTTGAAAGGAGAGACACGGTACAAGTCACCATGCCAAAGCCATATGTCAAATATAAAATCATATCTCCCAGTAGAAGCTGAGATAACTGTTACGAAAGTTTTCATTACGGTAGACATGAAAAATTCTAAGTCGCACTGTAAACAGGAAGTAGATGTGCGGTAAACCTGGAAAGGGGAGACATGGTACAAGTGACCATGCCAAAGCCATATATCAAATATAAAATCATTTCTTCCAGTAGAAGCTGAGATAACTGTTACAAAAGTTTTCATTACGGCAAAGATGAAAAATTCTAAGTCGCATTGTAAACAGGAAGTAGATGTGCGGTAAACCTGGAAAGGGGAGACACGGTACAAGTCACCATGCCAAAGCCATATATGAAATATAAAATCATTTCTTCCAGTAGAAGATGATATATCTGTTACGAATGTGTGAACGGACGAACGGACGGAGAAGGTGATTGCAATATAGCCCCCTCTTTACGAGTGGGGGTATAACAAGAATATCTATATTTGAACACTTACAGATGCTACAGACTCTATTTATAATTTTTTAAACAAGCATACTGTTCTTTAAAATTTGCAGGAATTTAGCCCCAATATCAAAATTCCCAATGTTTTTCTTCAAAAAACCAAGAAAGACCTCTATAAGGAGCCCTTATCTAATTTTGGAAAGCCAGAATCATAGGGAATATAAAAATTCCTTCATACTGCAGGATATTAACATCAAACTGCATAAAATAATGGTTCTAAAGTGCTCGGCCACTTTAAACAGACTGGAAATTACCACTACAGATTAAAAAAAAAGTTTCCTAGTGATAAAATTACAGAAAACATGAGATTTACATGCAAAATTCATTCTCATACTAAATCATCTGATGTCACTTGGTGATTTATTAGACTGTTAAACTGTACTTTGGTTTGTCATGGTAGCAGTCAAAGGGAGGTAATTCACAGTAAAAATAATGATGTTTACATCATGCAGTTTAATCATGACTAATTGGGATCTATGGCCTCTGATGTTTATGGAAATTTAATACTGATGACAGACACGGAAGGCAATTCTTATTAAACAATTGAAAATAAGTTGGGTACCTGCATAATAAAATTGTATGTAGTAAGCTTACTCAATCACCCCATAAAATGCTGTTGCACAATATTATGGTTATATCTTGTAAAACCAGTGAGAAATATGGCAGATTATAGAAAAAGTAACAAAAAGAACACTCACAGAAAGAAAACGCAGTTCAAAAGGGGACATAAATTTACATCAACAATAAAAGAATCTTACAAGGAAAATTACAGTAGTTCTTTCATGTCTGCTGTTCAAAGGCCCAGTTCAGAGGAATTTGCTGATACTCTATCTGCACAGTCTACTTGTAAATGTGATGTTGATATTCTTCCAACAAAGCTGAAACCTCTGAAAATAGAATATGCCATATTCTGTTGTAAAATAAAATTATGTAGTGAACAGAAACTATTGTATTTTGTTAATGCACAGTTGTTATGGGAAAGTTTGATGATGTCAGTTTGGCTTAACTGCAATAAAAATAAGAAAAAACAAGATGTTGCACGCTACGTAGTGCTAAGAATACCCCCACTCGTTCATTTGTAAGTCGCACGGTGAAAAGGAAGTAGATGTGCGGTAAACCTGGAATGGAGAGTCATGGTACAAGTCACCACGCCAAAGCCATATATCAAATATAAAATCATATCTTCCATTAGAAGCTGAGATAACTGTTACGAAAGTTTTCATTACGGCAAACATGAAAAATTCTAAGTCGCACTGTAAACAGGAAGTAGATGTGCGGTAAACCTGGAAAGGGGAGACACGGTACAAGTCACCATGCCAAAGCCATATATCAAATCATTTCTTCCAGTAGAAGCTGAGATATCTGTTACGAAAGTGTGAACGGACGGACGGACGGACGGACGGAGAAGGTGATTGAAATATAGCCCCCTCTTTACGAGTGGGGGTATAGAATATCTATATTTGAACACTTACAGATGCTACAGACTCTATTTAGAATTTTTTAAACAAGCATACTGTTCTTTAAAATTTGCAGGAATTTAGCCCCAATATCAAAATTCCCAATTTTTTTCTTAAAAAAAACCAAGAAAGACCTCTATCAGGAGCCCTTATCTAATTATGGAAAGCCCAAATCATAGGGAATATAAAAAATGCCTTCGTACTGCAGGATATTAACATTAAAATGCATAAAATAATGGTTCTAAAGTGCTCGGCCACTTTAAACAGACTGGAAATTACCACTATAGATTAAAAAAAAAGTTTCCTAGTGATCAAAATACAGAAAACATGAAATTTACATGCAAAATTCATTCTCATACTAAATCATCTGATGTCACTTTGTAATTTATTAGACTGTTAAACTGTAATTTGGTTTGCCATGGTAGCAGTCAAAGGGAGGTAATTCACAGTAAAAATAATGATGTTTACATCATGCAGTTTAATGCTGACTTATTGTGATTTATGACCCCTGATGTCTATGGAAATGTTATGCTGATGACAGACATAGAAGGAAATTTTTATTAAACAATTGAAAATAAGCTTGGTCACCTGCATAATGAAATTGTATGTACTAAGCTTACTCAATCACCCTATAAAATGCTGTTGCACAATATTTTAGTGATATCTTGAAAATTCAGTGAGAAAATGTGTATCTTTTCATATCCGTGCTAAAATCGAAAGTTGGAATTGGTGATATTGTGCAGATTCTAAACTGCTTAAATATGCAGTTCCCAGACAGGAGAGGATTACAAATTAAAGAAGGCTGAACAGATTGACGGACATGATGGTGGATATCAACAAACAACAGATGATTGACAATCAAAGTTATGTGAAGCACATTCTTGAATAATCTGCATAATCAATTGTATATTTTTTTTCCAAATATTTTAGCCAATTTGAAACAAGAATAACTATATTTGAACACTTACAGATGTTACAGACTCTATTTAGAACTTTTTAAACAATAGATCTTGACATACTGAACATGTTTGCAGCTTAAACTTAACATCTATCTCTTATAGTTTTTGAAATATAAGACTAAAAGTATTAAAATTTTCAAAATTTGATGAAAAAAGGGCAATAACTCCAAGATGGGTTATCAGATTTACTTCAAAATTGCAGGGTATGTAGAT
>MJUT01047297.1:162949-189242 GCA_002080005.1 Gigantidas platifrons
GTGTGTCCTTTTTCAGTAAAACAGTATAACTGAATACACAGTTTGATCTCCATGAAAACTTTGTACTTTTACTGAACAATAGAATGACAATGGGCTGACCTGAATGTTGGGTAAATTGGCTGATGGCCAAGGCAAGTATGTATAGGATACCGTACATTTCAAACAAAAGAACTGTCCTTTATTGGATCTGGGAGGCTTCTTTTTGCGCACGAGTACACAGGTGAAGGCCAAGACGCCAAAGGCATCGAGGTCTTTACCTGTGTATGAGGGCGGAAAAAGAAGCTTTCCATATTCTATAAGGCTCAGTTCTTTTGTTTGAAATGTACGGTATCTAACTTGTAAATAAAATGAAATATGCATGTTTTTGATTTTCAGTTGTTTTGTTTTTTTTTGCTTTGTACAGAAAATTAATTTATATTTTAAAAGAACATCTGACCTGCATCAAGGGGGAAATAATAAATAGAAAATTTTACTTAAAACTGGTTATGTGCATTTCAATTTTATTGCAATATTCGAACCAGTAACAAAATCTACACTCAAAGATGCATTTTTTGAATTGCAATCTTACATTGTTAATAAATGAAATTAAAAATCTACAAGCAATTAATTTTTGAAACTTATTCTCTGTTAGTCACCTATCCACAAATGATATCTTATACGAAAAAATAGCAGGGTTAAAATGGATTATTGCATCGTAAATATAATCTCTTTGAAGTCCAGCTATTGTTACTGGGTCGATGCAAATAATGTAAACAGTCAAGTACATGTGTTGTGTACGTGATATCCCACTCGAATACACCTTGATAGTAATGAATAGGTTGAAGGTAAAATTAGAGAGCCCTGACATAATTTAATCGCCGTCGGACAAGGCACAAGCTGGATACCAAAATTAGTTACCGGGAACTTTCTACGCATGTTGAATTTAATCATTACTAGTTTTATTAACCATGACTCTTTAAACGGCCACCATAAAGGGTTGCTCGACTATATAGATGGTCTGTTTATTTATATCGTCTGTAATAAATAATATGTATAGAAGACGATATAAATAAACCAGACCAGAAGTCGAACACTCATTTACCTTGACCGTTTAAAAGGTCATGGTTAATAAAACCAGTAATGAATAGAATCACCAGGCGTAAAAAGTGGCCGATATCTGATTTGGGAGGCCAGTTTTATGAATAGCTTTGCTGGGGTATTATTGTACAAGAATATGAAAGATTCACCTTTGTAGTTTCAAGGTCAGATGACTAGTTAAATGCCCTACTTACCTATAAAAAAGTCTACCTGTAATTTAATTTCATCTGCTATGGGTGTTTTTCAATTTGCCATATAAGTCTTCATATCGATAACATGCACTTAATAAGCCATGAAATAGTAGATATCATCTGGAATCAAAATATTTTTGTGTCAATCATGGTAAGTCACAATCCGTAACAGATGTCCGGAATCATTCTTTGTTTACACGCTGTTGATAAACTTGCGGTTGTTGTTCTCAGATGAAGTTTGTTTCTTTTTCAGCATGAAAATGCCCTCAAAGTAAACAAAATGTCGCAGTTTAGCAGAAAAAGATCATAATAAACATAACAATAATACCCTTTTGACATGTAACCAGTAATAGTATCATGACTTCAAAGCTGGCGTCATGAGTGATAAAATTTGCATGCTTGACAAAGAACGATTTTGTACAACCAAGTTATGGCATCTAAATTTTCTGGCTCTATCTTTTTGGAACTGGCGACAGAATTTGATACCTGGCTATTTTTCTGGCGCCAACATTTTTGGAGCCAGAGCAGCCCTTGATTTAGTTTAAATTATAAATATCAATAAGAAATATCCATCGATATTAAAGTCAATAGATCATCGTGTGAGTTGCAAAATTCTCAAACTAGAGGCTCCCAGGAGCCTGTAATCGCTCACCTGGTTTTCAATTTTACATCTAAAGTTAATAGAAAATCGGGGTGTTGAACATAATTTTGAAAGTGGGCCACCCAAAGATCATTTCAACTCAAATTTCTGAGCAAAAGATTTAGCTGTGATTTTTATCTCATAATATTACTAAATGGAATTAACTGGCTGAAAAAATCTCACAGAAAAACCCAGAATATATGTTAAACTACTCATTGCCATCTAGCTCATTTTGATTTATCCTAAAGCAGCAATGGACAATTGAAGAAATTTCTATTTTTAGTAACAGCAGCCATCTTGAATGAAGGGCAGGGCTGTCAGACACAATTCTGAAAGGGACCCACCCTGCCTGGTTTGGTTTAATTTGGTTCAGTGGTTTCAGAGGAGACGATTTAAATGTGATCTTATATCAAAATATGCCTAATTTGCGCTCATTTTGACTTGTACTAAAGCGGCAATGGACAATTAATCCCCCCTTTTTTCTATTTCAAAATATGCCTAATTATCATAATCGGTATAAATCGGCTCACAGAAAAAAATAGAATATATGTTAAACTACTCCTTCCCACGTAGCTGCAGTTAAAATTTGAGCTCATTTTGACTTATACTACAGCAGCCATGGACAATTGCAGAAATTTCTATTTTTAGTAACATCAGCCATCTTGAATGGAGGGCATGGCTGTTGGACACAACTTTGAAAGGGACCCACCCAGGGACCCTTCCTGCCAGGTTTGGTTTAATTTGGTTCAGCGGTTTCAGAGGAGAAGATTTAAATGTGATCTTGTATCAAAATATGCCTAATTTGCATAATCGGTATAAATCGGCTGACAGAAAAATTTCACAGAAAAGCCCAGAATATATATTAAACTACTCCTTGCCATGTAGCTGCAGTTAAAATTTGAGTTCATTTTGACTTATACTAAAGCAGCAATGGAAAATAAAAATGTCATCCCCCCTTTTTTCTATTTTTAGCTTGGTGGCCATCTTGGTTGAAAGTCGGGATCACCAGAGACATTTTTGGAAGGGGGCCATCCAAGGACCATTCCACCAAAGTTTGGTTGCAATTGGCCCAGTGGTTTCTGAGGAGAAGATTAAAATGTGAAAGTTTACGACGTACGACGGACGGACAGACGACGGACGCCAAGTGATGGCAAAAGCTCACATGGCCTTTGGCCAGGTTAACTAAAAAGGGCCATAACTCCCATATAGGTATTCAGATGTACTTCAAAATTGAAGGGTAGGTAGGTCTTGAAATGCTGCACATATATGCAATTTAAACTTGTCATCCATCTCCTATCGTTGTTGAAATATAAGAAGAAAAGTATTAAAATTTAAAAAATTTGATGCAAAAGGGGTAATCCCAGATGGGTAATCAGATTTACTTCAAAATTGCAGAGTAGGTAGATCTTGACATGCTGTACATTTTTTGCAATTTAAACTTAACATCTACCTCTTACAATTTTTTAAATAAAGGACGCAAAGTATTAAAATTTTGAAAATTTAATGAACAAATGGCAATAACTCCAAAATGGGTGATTGGATTTTTCAAAATAAAAGGGTAGGTAGATCTTGACATGCTGCACATTTTTGCAATTTAAACCTAACATCTATCTCTTATAGTTTTTGAAATGTAAGATGAAAAGTATTAAAATAAAAAAAAATTGATGAAAACAGGGGCAATAACTACCAGATGGGTAAACAGATTTACTTCAAAATTGCAGGCCAGGTAGATCTTTACATGCTGCACATTTTTTATAATTTAAACTTAAAAGCAATCTCTTATAGTTTTTTTAAATAAAGAACAAAAAAGTATTACAATTTTGAAAATTTGACGAAAAAAGGGCAATAACTCCAAAATGGGTAATAGGATTCACTTTAAATTTCAGGGTAGGTAGATCTTAACATGCTGCACATTTTTATCCCATGTCAGATTTTTGATATTACTAACGGTTTCTGAGTTATTACCCAAAACCTGCAATTTTACCATATGTTCTATTTTTAGTAACAGCGCCCATGTTGATTGGTGCATGCCATCACCGGACACAATTTTTAAGCTACACACCCTAGTGATGATTCAGACCAAGTTTGGGTACAATTGGTCTAGCAGTTTCAGTGGAGAAGATTTTTGAAAAAGTTTACGACGTACGAAGGGCGGACGGATGCCAAGTGATGGCAAAAGCTCACTTGGCCTTTGGCCACGTGAGCTAAAAACGAAGTTTATATTACCAATAACGAGCAATATATAAAATCCACAAATTTAAGCATCATCCTATTCCCAATTAAATTATTAATCCCCAAAAATTGGAAATGAGAAATGTAAATTAACCCACCTTAACATTTGCATCTTGTCTGCCACGAACTTTTGACCTCCAAATGCAGGTTATACGGTAATTATCAGAATTCTTGATTAATCCACAAAAAATGATATTGTGAAAAAAATAAATGAAGCCAGATAACTGACTTTTGGCATCAGGTCCGCCATGAACTTTTGACCTCTAAATCCAGGTTCAACGGTAATTATCAGAAATCCTGATTATTTCACAAAAATTGATATTATGAGAAAAATAAATGGCTTATGGTTTATGTTGTTTAACGTCACTTTCAACACTATTTCAGTTTCATCATGGCGGTCAGTTTTATTGATGGAGGAAACAGAGTACATGGAGAAAACCCCCGACCTGTCACAAGTCACTGACAAACTTTATCACATAATATTGTATCGAGTACACCTGGTCTGAGCGGGTTTTGAACTCACCACGTTATTGGTGACCAGAACTTATTGCATAGATACATGTAGTAAACCCAACTACCACACAACCATGCCCACGACAGCCCCTGGGAAATATAACCAGAGGCTCTCAAGAGCCTGTATCGTTCACCTGCTTATAAAAAGAACCAATTGGTCCTATGTAAAAACTATGTCCTGCAGTGGTAGTCATCTTAGAATTCCAATCAACATAAAAAACACAAAGTTTGTAAAGGACCTTCCAATGATTGATGCACAGTTTAGGTTCAATCAGTGCAATAGATTCAGAGAAGAAAATATTTCTGTATTTTCCCATATGGTCCTGTATTAATACTATGGCCTGTGGTGGCAGCCAGCTTGGATTTTGGATCGGCATAAAAAAAAAAACTTTTTAGAGGACCTTCAAATGAATATACCTGGGCAGTTTGGTTTCAATTGTCCAATTGGTTTAAGAGAAGAAGCATTTTGAAACATTTTTCCATAGAGTCCAATGTTAAACTAAGTCCTGCCATAGCCGCCATTTTGATTTTCATATCGGAACAAAAAACCTACACCCTTGTAGAGGACCATCCAACGAACATTCATGTACAGTTTGGCTTTAATCATATTTGTAGTTTCTGAGAAGAAGGCATTTGCACATTTTCCCATAGGGTCCAATGTTAATCTATTTCCTGCAGTGGTGGCCATCTTGGATTTCCGATCGGCATAAAAAACCTAAATTTTGTAGAGAACCTTCTAATGATCATTTTGGGCAGTTTGGTTTAAATTGTCCACGTGGTTTCAGAGAGGAAGCGTTTTGAGACACTTTTCCCATAGGGTCCAATGTTACACTAAGTCCTGCTGTAGCTGCAATCTTCCATTTCATATCGGAACAAAAAACCTCAACTTTGTAGAGGACCATCAAATGAACATTCCTGTCTAGTTTGGAGTCAGTCTGATTTGTAGTTTCTGAGAAGAAGGCATTTGCACATTTTCCCATAGGGTCCAATGTTAATCTATTTCCTGCAGTGGTGGCCATCTTGGATTTCCGATCGGCATAAAAAACATGAATTTTGTAGAGAACCTTCCAATGATCATTCTTGGGCAGTTTGGTTTAAATTGTCCAAGTGGTTTCAGAGAGGAAGCGTTTTGACACACTTTTCCCATAGGGTCTAATGTTAAACCAAGTTCTGCCGTACCCGCCATAGGGTCCAATGCTAAACTAAGTTCTGCCGTACCCGCCATTTTGAATTTCATATCGGAACAAAAAACCTAAAGTTTTTAGAGGACCATCCAATGAACATTCATGTACTGTTTGGCTTTAATCATGTTTGTGGTTTCTGAGAAGAAAACATTTGAACATTTTCCCATAGGGCCCAATGTTAATCTATGTCCTGCGGTGGCGGCCATCTTGGATTTCCGATCGGCATAAAAAAAAGATTTTGTAGAAGACCTTCCAATGATCATTCCTGGGCAGTTTGGTTTCAATTGTCCAAGTGGTTTAAGAAAAGAAGCATTTTGAAATATTTTTCACATAGGGTCCAATGTTAAACTAAGTCCTGCCGTAGCCGCCATTTTGAATTTAATATCGGAACAAAAAACAGAAAGTTTGTAGAGGACTATCCAATGAACATTCATGTACAGTTTAGCTTTAATCATATTTGTAGTTTCTGAGAAGAAGGCATTTGCACATTTTCCCATAGGGTCCAATGTTAATCTATTTCCTGCAGTGGCGGCCATCTTGGATTTCCGATCGGCATAAAAAACCAAAATTTTGTAGAGATCCTTCTAATGATCATTCTTGGGCAGTTTGGTTTAAATTGTCCAAGTGGTTTCAGAGAGGAAGCGCTTTGAGACACTTATCCCATAGGTTCCCATGTTAAACTAAGTCCTGTTGTAGCCGCAATCTTCCATTTTATATCGGAACAAAAAACCTAAACATACGTAGAGGACCATCCAATGAACATTACTGTCTAGTTTGGAGTCAGTCTGATTTGTAGTTTCTGAGAAGAAGGCATTTGCACATTTTCCCATAGGGTCCAATGTTAATCTATTTCCTGCAGTGGTTGCCATCTTGGATTTCCGATCGGCATAAAAAACAGAAACCTGGTAAAGAACATTCCAATGATCATTCATTTACATTTTGGATTCTGTCAGTTCATCAGTTTCAAAGAAGAAGATCTTTGAAATTTCAGCCAATCAGAGCATATATTGGCCCTGGCAGCCATTTTGAATATCTGACTGGAACAAAAAACATAGACTTTGTACAGTACCATCCGAGGAACATTCCTGCTAAGTTTGGTTCCAATTGGCCAAGTGGTTTCGGAGAAGAAGCTTGAAATGTGAAAAGCTTACAGACGACGGACGACAGGCGACGGATGCCAAGTGATGGCAATAGTTCACATGGACCTTTGGTCCAGGTGAACTAAAAAGGAAGCCATGTAACTTACCTTTGGCATCATATCTGCCATGAACTTTTGACCTTCAAATCCAGGTTCTACCGTCATTATAAATACAGTATCCACTAAATCAACAAAATTATCCAATACTTCTACTTTTGTTCCTGGTTTTAAACTTATTCCTGCCTATGAAAAGAAATGATATACATTTGTTAGTACCATAATGACCTATGTATAATGTGCTAGATTTTACATCTAGATTCTTTATTTTGCAGGACTGGTGCACATTATAAACAACTGGGCTCGAAATTAACGCTAGCAAGCAGGCAAATTGCTAGTTGAAATTTCAATTTGCCTTAATTTTGCTAGTGAATAAAGTTAGAACTAGCAGAATTTTGCTAGTTGCAAAAAATATATGTGTTCAGAATCGTATCTGAACTATGACAAACGTGTAAATTTGTTTTCTCGCAAGATCGGTAAAGATCGCATTGACTTCATAAAAAAGGACGGTATAGTTACGCATTTTTCCGAGAAATACGAATATTTACGTCTCTGTCCGAGAAATACGAACAACCATACTGGTTCTCGATTTTTAAAATAACATCTGGTTGTAATTTTTACAGTTCAAGTTACCAGTCGAAATGTCAAAAAGAAGAAAAGTTTCTGATCACAATATCGATCGCGACGTTACAAAAATTACGAAATTCTTTCGCCAAGTTTCAGGTAGATTTATAATTGTGATTATAGTGCTTACAGGGATTAAGAGGAAATAATCGTGAAAATCGTTGTGTGACAGCTGTTACACTATCGTATGAAAGCAGCCTGTCTGCTTGCAAGAAATTCTTGAAGAATCATTTTCAGATTTTCGTTTATCCAACTTTGGCTTAGGTAGAGTAGGCAGGGTCTGGAATTACTTTTTCATTTATACTACCAAAGATTTCATATTCTTATGAAACAACTATACCTCATCTGTCTAAATTTAAAAAAAATGAAGTCCTGAAATAACCTAAGTTTTTTTTATATGTTCAGACCCCAATGTAAAATCATTAAATACAATTATCGTGTTTTTAACAGAAGTGATCTCATTATTTTATTTAAATAGTTATTATTGCTCTGTTTCCATCTTGATTAACTCTACCTCATCTCTTTTATACAATTTTCACACACAAAAAAGCAAAAAAAAAAAAAAAAATAACAGACAGGCATATTTCCTTTCCTGGCTGTACAATAATTATTCTGTCACATTACATGATGAAAGATAAAACAGTCATTAGTTATATCTTGGTAATATTTATATAATTATTTGAGATGAAAAAAGTTCAGTACAGGCACAGTGATGCAGCATGCCTACAGCTTTTTTTTCATTTGAGGTTACATGTACTCCAACTCCATCAATTTGGGGGTACATGGAATGTTTTGAGGGTACAGTGTATGGCTCTTTATATTACTGTCCAATAAAAGCCAGAATGTCCAGGAGCGACTTACTTAATGGCCAAGGACGCCTTTCACAAAGCGATATAGTCAGAGACAGTGAATTGCTTAAATTAATAAAACACATAAAACCTTACAGTCTTATTGTTACATACATGTATTTCAATGAAAATAACATACATTTTTTGTTAAATTTGGTTCCTAGTCAGGTCAGTCTGTTTGCTAGTAGATTTTTATTTAAATAGCAAAGTTTTGCTTTTGGTGAAAAAAGTTAATTTCTAGCCCTGAACAAGAACAATGTATTTCACCCTTTTTCAGACAGGAAAAACACATGTCGGCCAATTTTCATGTAAATACTGTTTGTCAACATGCAAAGCTAGTACCAAATTTCCCGAGGGCGGTCGTACCTTTGTTGAAAAGGTAGACTTCTATCTATCATATGCATTCAGTGCCAATCACCATATACGGTGGCCATCTTGAATTAAAATTGATGAATTGTATATTTGTTTAGTATTTGGTTCGAAATATACCAAGGGCTGTCACTCTTACGGTGATATGGTAGTTGACTTTACATCTACCTATCATATATAATCAGAGCCAATCACCATTAAAATTGCAGTGGTGGCCATCTTGAAGTAAAATTTATGAGCTTTGTACAGGACCATCCAATTTGCACCATTCATTATATAAAGTTTGGCTTCAATCATGTTTGTAGTATCAACATGAAATATTTTATTCATTTTCCAATAAGGTCCTACTTAAATCATGTCTTTACATGTGGTGGCTGCAATCTTCAATTTCCAATTATTACAAAATATCACACATTTTGTAAAGAACCACTCCAGAATCATTCACACAATATTTAAATTTCAAACCATTTAAAGTAATTTTCAAATAATAAAGCTTTACGGCTTAGCCAATCAAATTCCATTATTGGTTCTGGAAGCCATTTTGAATTTCGGATGGATACTAAAATATTTTTTAAAAATTCATGATGAGCTCCATCATATGAATATTCCTGTAGTTTCTTTCCACTTGGCAGATCTAGATCTAGAGTTTTGTTGGTGGAATAATCAGTAGTACACTGTGAAATCCACTAACCTGCCACAAGTCACTGACAAACTACAAACAATGTAGATATAGAGTAGTCTTAGATAAGGTGTCAATGACAATAAAATTAGTATTTGCTACTTCTCCAGTAAGCATCCAGTATTAAGAAGCTGTCAGATACATGTTTACCAGCTGACTGTTGTTTCAGTGAGCTAGCACTGTAAAAATCCAAACTATGTGTGTTGTTGAAATATAAAGTGGATATCATCATCGACATCATCATCATCATCATCTACCACATCAATGGTGTAATGGCTAGCATGCTCACTTCGAGTGCAGGAGATCATAGGTTCGAGTCCCAATCAGGTCAAACAAAAGACTATTAAATTGGTATTTGTTGTTTCTCCGCTAAGCACACAGCATTAAGGAGAAAGAGCAAAGACAGGTAGGCTTGGAATCAGGATAATGTGTCAGAGTGGGGCTACATGTCTATTGTCGGACTGTTGCTTCAGTTGCATTAACAATCATTCACTCATCATCTTCATCATCATCATCATCATCCCATCAACATGTACCACGATAGAGCTGAAATATTTCTTACTTTGCATTAAACAACTATCACTCAGTTGGTAGTGAACATCAGCAGTTTTGTTCGTACCTTCCTACCAGCCTCTTTGATCTTTCTGACACATCCAGGAACATCATCATAGCCTCATAATGAAATGTGCATATATTTGCACCACTTGCAGCCATGTCTTCTATCCACTGTAAATAGATGAAATTTGTCAAAATTTGTTATCATATAAAAGGTCTGGTCGGTCTATGGTGTTTAACACCACTTTCAACAATATTTCAGTTATATTGTGGCAGTCAGTTTTATTGGTGGAGGAAACTGCAGTACCTGGAGAAAACCAGTGTCACAAGTTACTGACAAACTTTTTCACATAATATTGTATCAAGTACACTCATGTAAAAGGGGAATTCTACCTGTCAAGCATACACATCTCTATGGCCTGTAAAATTAAAAGATAAAAATATATACTCTCTTAATAATTAAAACAATGAGGAATGTGTGACTCAATGAAGCAAGTAACGTTTTTTTTTATTAATAACTTTTATTGACAGCTGGTATTCCAAATGTCTGGTTTACAAATGTTTAAAAAAAATATGCTCTCCTTCTACAATAAAATGTTTTTTTTACATTTAGACATAACAATAAACCCTCCCTCCAATGTCATGTTATCCTGTGAGCCAGAGTGAGTGAGTGAGTGAGTGAGTGAGTGAGTGAGTGATTGTTGTTTAATGCCAACTCAGCTATAAGATATCATGGCTAGACCATGTTAATTTTCAATGAGATGATGATGATGTCCACTTTGTTCTAGACCAACACGCTGAGTTGGATTTTAACAGTGCTAGCTCACTGAAACAATAATCCTCGGACACATTAAGTGCTTAGCGGAGAAGCAACAAATACCAATTTCATAGTCATTAGTTTGACCCAGCCGGGGCTCAAACCCACAATACATGTATACCACACTCGAGGCGAGCACGTTAACCATTACATCACCGATGTGGTGTGAGCCAGAGTGGCTGAGAGGTTAAGATCTTTGATTTTTTTACCACAAATCTAACACCACTGACATGGGTTCACTGCTCCAGTGATCAAGTTTCCAGATATCTATCCAAGGCAGAGGGTTTCACCAGACAATTTGTTAAAACAGCCCTGGTTTTTCTCCCAAAATAAGTCTGATAGTGATGAAAAATTACTGAAAGTGATGATAAACACCAATAGTTCACCCTCTCCTCTATTCCATTTCTTTTTATACAATAAATATTTTTATAAACATAAATTATTTTAAAAATTGATCCCCATATACGATCTCTATTACACAGCATTCATTCATCTTTAATTTGATTGTGGGTTCGATCCCTTATCCTGTCAAACCAAAGACTATGCAATTGGTAGTTTGTAGCTTCTCCATTAAGTACACAGCACTAAGGAGAAAGAGCAAAGACTGGTTGGCTCGGAATCAGGATAATAATTAATATGTCCAAATTTGGTTACATGTCGATCTGCAGACTGTTGTTTCAGTGAGCTAGCACTATAAATATACAACTAAGCGTGTTGGTCCAGTACAAAATGGACGTGATCATCATCTCATTAAAAATTAACTTGTATTTGACATGATATAGATGAAAAATTGCTCAGTTGGTGCTAAACAACAATCACTCAACTCAATTACTCTTTAACTTACAGGAGAAGGATTTAGAGCTTAAATACTATTTCAAGATTTGCTTAACTTGTCTACGGCTACGGTTACCCCTTGATATATGAAGTAGTGTACCCGCGACTACCGAATTTTTTAATATAATACCATCTAAAGATTTCCTATTATGTTCTACTGATTTATTAAATTGCTAAAAGAATATATACAATTTTCACAGTCCCCTCCTTACAAATCACTGCTGTAAATGGATGACAGCTAACTTTTGGTTTCTGAGCAAATATGTTTTTTGTAGCATACTACACATTTTATTCTTGTACTCTAACTTCGCATTGGCTAAATTGGCAAGTGCATTAACAACTTGAAATGTCTTTTAAAGTGTCTTACTTAAAGTTAAGAGCAACATTTCGAACTTCTTATTTTGAGGACGTCTGAAAATAACGGTTATTTCAGCTAGCGCTCGTCACTTTCGTTATTGACAATTGATTTTCGAAAGTGACGAGTATTTCCCGTACCCAGTTCGCCACTTGAATTTTCAAAAAATCATAGAAAATGTTTGTAAAAATCTATTTTTCTTCTTCAATTGCTGATTAAAACTAATTAGTCACTACGTCTACAATGACAATTTTATGACATGTCTGTGATAGCCTGTTATTTTTACTGTACATACTATTTTGTATTATATGTTGTAATATTATGCGATTTATTTAATTTTTGTATTCATTGCATTCTTTATATGAATAAAGATAGTATTTGTTGAATACTTGCAGTATCAAACCAATTTGGTTAATTGTTCTCTCTGACGATTTACGTTATTTGAACTTATTGACAGACGACGTATTCTACTGGTTTCTTAAGATTTGGTTCTATATTTAACTTCAAAGGGTTTTCTGTTCATGGTTGATTAAACCGCACACTTTCTCTATTTTCTATTGGTTCTTGTCTTTTGGCGGTAATTTTCTATTGTTCTTAACTTAGAGTCACTCTTACTTTAAAATCTGAAGATGATAACACTCTTGATAAAATCTATCCAGAGATACTAAATATCCTATACATTGACTGATTGTTTAGACATAGGAGTCTTATTCTTATTCTTGAAGGTTAGTTTCTTTATTTCTATATTTGCTAATATTTCGTTAATAGTCCAGAAAATAATATTTTACCCGGAATGAGTTATTTCCATGAGAATCCGATGTCAGAATGGCGAATGCAAGATGTGTGCCGTATAAATGTTTTAAACAGATAAATCTCTAGATAAAGAACATATTCATATATATAAATGAGCTTTATATTTCACTTTTATGCATATTTTTACTAACTAGAGTATTTACGAAGATAAATAGGATTATTGAATAAATTGCCGTATGAATGAGAATTCGAGTGCACCGGAATGAATGGTATTGCAATATTTTATCTTTAAAAGTTAGCGTAACGTAAACACTTCACATAATTGTAGTCAATGAGATTTTTACCATAAGATGTACAAATCAATTATTCACGGTTGAATGAATACAATATATTTACAACTGGTTATTTGTTATACAGGTATTTTGACATTCACCTTAGATGAACCATACATGTAGTATTCCAACTATCAGGATAGCCTTTGTACCTTGATGTGAGGTAGGCAGAGTATTTAGTTTGTTTCAACTATTTTTTGTTATATTGCTGTTATTTTGCTTATCGCATAATTTTGCATGCAGCTGTACGCTTTTATCTTTTGTTCATTATTTTTTTGCCGATTATTATATTTTTATACCTGGCTTGGTAACACACAAGTTGCGAGATGTTTAATATACATGTAGAATGATTTTGAGGAAATTGTATGATATATAGATGAGACTATACCAAATACATGTATGTGCGTTATTCATTTTACTGAGGATCATTACGGTATACAGATACATATTTGTATATATAGATATATATTAATATTAGATTAATTGATACTTTGTATTTATTACTGTATTTGTTTTATAGGGCCTATTTCCTGTATTGATCCTGATATGATTCATCGATTTATAGAATAAAGCGAATCCTAAACCTTGATGTGTCTTTTCATAATTCTAGCCCGTTTTTAAGAGCTGCTACATTTGGCGCCCACGTAAAAATCATTATTCGTACATTTCATTCCGACTTCAATACCGACAAAAATATTTTCTTTGTTTTTGTTCGAGTTGTCTTTCTTACTTCTAGGTTCGATTAGAATGATTGTTTAACTACGGTATGTGAAATCTTCCCAGATGTATTTACTAAAATTTAGTTTCATTATCATATAAACGTCTTCTTTATTGTACGAAAACAATCTGATTCCCGTTAGAAGTTACTTAAGAAATAATTCATGGTATCCCGAATTTATATTATTTTTACCACGGGTAGGCACTTTATGCCAATTATTTTACCCCGGGCTACCATAAATTATTTCGATTCTAATATGTAAAAATTGGTAAAATATTGTTATAAATTGTCGATGACGTCATAAATTACAATGGGTGTAGGTACATTTTTTTGTATATAGTTATTTTTACCACGGGTTTGGACTCAAAGCGTTTGAAGGACGTCATATTAGAATTATGCTTGTATGAATCGCAACCTTCAGTCACAGGTACACGGGGATAGGACCCCCTTTGATTGTTGGTGTTTAATTGCCACTTTCAACAATACATGTGTATTACAGTTAAACCGTGGAGATCAGCTTTTATTGATGGATGAAACTAAAGTACCTTGAGAAAACCAACACTTTATGGCACAAGTCACTGACACCAACTTTATCTGATAAAATTGTTCAATTACACCGTTGCACTGATAGGATACATAAATCGATAATAGACCTGGCCTATGTTTTGTGGGGATCCATACACAGTGCCATCTTAACGCATGGGCACGCTGGGCAACTTCCCGGGGCTTCACGAGCATAGGGGCCCATACTAATCTATGTATGGTGTGTACAGCTTGTTTTTTTAATGGTTAAACACTGATTTTGCTGGAAGTATCAGTAAATATATGTTTAATTTTATTGACATTTACATTTTATTACCATGAGTGGCTGTGTAGGTAAGGGGCCCAGTCCCTATAATGCTGTTAAGACGACCCTGTTCGTACAATAAAGCTTTTTCTTTTGTTGTAGATTTGTGTTTGTGCCATTGTTTTCTTTTTTCTTTTTTTTTTCTTTTTCTTTTTTGATGTATACAGGATGTCTTGGAAGTTCAAATTGTGATTTATTTTCGTTATGCTTAAGCGTTACCATTGTTGGTTTTAATGTTATAGACGTACCATTCGTAGCACCTGGTTAAGAAAGATTTTCCCGCCATTCCTTTCGGCAAATTCAGCACAAATACAGAATGATCTAAAATCGCTTGGTGAACGAGGGACTTTATTAAACATAGGAAGTGATGACGGCAGAATAGTATGGCCAAATGTTTTGCAATAATGACACAATGTTTTGACCACAATACTCAAGTCTAGTTCAAATTTGGTTATTATTCCTTTTGTGGGTCTAGAGTTATGCCCTTTTAAGTTATATGGTGGCAGTCAGTTTTATTGGTGAAGGAAACCAGAGTACTCTGAGAAAACTACTGATCTGCAGCGGGTCAATGATAAACTATATCACTTAGTATTGTATCAATGACACCTAGCCATGAGCGGGATTAGTGGTGATAGGAATTGACAGCATAGGTAGTTGTAAATCCAACTACTGTACTAGTTGCCATTTCTTATAAGAAATGTTGCATGTTGATTTGTTGTTATACAGAGTGATGTTACAAGCATGTTGGTCAGAAAAAGTATAAAAAAGTTGATGGGAGTATTCAAAGACTTCAGTGTTTGTCTAAAAAAAATAAAACAAAAACATTAATATCAATAAAACTGACAACTGAAAAGAAGGAGATCCAGATATACATGTACATGTAAAATCATAACACAGATATACATGTAAAATCATAACACAATTCATATCTCACAAATATATTTGAACAGAGCATTGACCTTTGTTCTTCATTCTGCATTTATTTTGAAGCCTTCAACAGTGAGACAAACTCACACTTCTCCACAAGAGGAAAGCACCTCCAACCCAGCAAAGGTTGAAAAACAAAGTGTATGAATGTCATCCTGATGTTAAGTTGTTATCAGAACATCAACAATCAGTGAATAATCTTCTTGGAAGGTTCATTACAGTAAAATGACACCTACAAACATTTACCATCAGTTAATATCTTTTTTAATTCTTTTTTATCAACTACAAATAAAGTAGATAATATATTTATTATTCACTCCTAGTGTTTACTTTTTAGCTCACCTGACCCAAAGGGTCATGTGAGCTTTTGTCATCACTTTGCGTCCGTCGTCGTCGTCGTCCGCGTCTGTAAATGTTTCATACTTTCATCTTCTTCTTTGAAACTACAAAACAGATTTGGACCAAATGGCAGAAATGTTCATTTGGAGGTCCTCTACCAAATTTGTTATTTTGGTTTAGATCGAAAAACCAACATGGCCGCCAGGACCAATAATGTGTTCTGATTGGTTGAAACTTTGAAAATCTTCTTGTCAGAAACTACTCAGCCGATGGAATTGTAACATTATAGAAATGGTGACTGGATGGTCCTCTACTAAATTTGTTATTTTTGTGCCGATCGCATATCCAAGATGGCCGCCATGACTCGACTTAGTTTTAACATAGGATCCTATGGGAAAAATGTTGAGAAAGTTTTTCCTCTGAAACCAGTAAGTCAGTTTAAAGCAAACATGGCATGAATGGTCCTTAGGTGGTCAACTTTCAAAATAATGTCATGTGACCCCGATCTCCATCCAAGATGGCCGCTGTCACTGAACATAGTTTTAACATAGGACCCTATGGGAAAAATGTTTAAATTTTGTTCCCTCTGAAACCAATAAGCCAATTTAAAGCAAACATGGCATGAATGGTCCATAAATAGTCAGCTTAAAAAATTATATCCAGTGATCCAGACCTCCGTCCAAGATGGCCGCCATCAGCGGACATAGTTTTAACATAGGACCCTATGGGAAAAAATGTTTTAAAATCTCCTCTGAAACCAGTAAACCAATATAGCAAACATGTCATCGATGGTCCTTCGGTGGTCAACTTCCAAAATTGTGTTCAGTGACCCCAATCTCGGTCCAAAATGGCCGCCGTCAGCGGCCATAGTTTTAACATAAGACCCAATGGGAAAATTGTTTAAAAGTCTTCTCCTCTGAAACCAGTCAGCCAATTTAAAGCAAACATGGTATGGATGTTCCTTAGGAAGTATATACTTTCAAAATTGTGTCCGGTGACCAGAACCTTCATCCAAGATGGCTGCCATGAGCAGACATAGTTTTAACATAGAACCCTATGGGATTTGAATAGTAATTTAGATGTATTCGGCATGCAGACATTCTTAAGAGGACTTATTTATATCAGGTGAGCGATACAGGCTAGTATTGATGTAAAAATCATTTATATTATGGAAATAATCTTGCAAATAAGTCTGTGTAAAAATAAGAACACTGTATTTCCTTACATTTAAGGTTTCTCCAAGCTGTTTGTAAAAATCGTATTTTGCATATGAGTGTCATAGAGAAAATTTTAATGAGCAAAATCATTTACAACACTTCAAACTAAATAATACCGTGATAGTCTTCCAAGATGCATTCCGGGCTTTCTTTCTGGTCTGAACAGTCCTGTCCTTGGATCTGGTGCACCCTCATCTTTAATATTGTCATCCTTCCAGCATACACTGGTACTAGGTGTAGGTTCACCCATACTTGACGTACTTTCCAATGAAGATTGTGATGACCTGTAGATGAGATAATACAAACTTTAATATGAAACATACTAGTATACCTCAGGATATCAAGTTAATGTTTCACATGACATACAAGCAGAGAGAAATTAACAGTTTACCAGTCATTCTTATCTATTTTATACAGGGTGGGGAAAAATGAAAAAAAATGATACACTGCTGAGATGCATGTACATTTGTATCAAGAAAGTGCACTCTCAAGGATCATTTCTTTGAAACATTTCTTATTTTGTGCAGAATAAAAAATAAAACTTATACTTCAAAATAAGTGTATTACAACCCTATACAAACCAAGATGGTGAGGAATGTGGTATATTTTAAAAAAAATAAAAACTAATTTTGAATCCACATTAAAAAAACCAAAAGTATTAGAGAATCACTGGATCCTAAATATCTCATTTACATATGGATATATGCAAAGCATTTGTGTTATGTTACAAATGTTTGTCATTTCAGCAAGGATAGTTGAGATCCTACATTATACATGTACATTTGTCCTTTCTTAGTGGAGGTTGGTACTGAGGGTATATCATATGTATATGCACAGAAGAACATGAAATACAATATGAATGTCATGATGAACAAAAACAAATTTCTCCCTTCGCTCAGGGAAAAGTGGTTACATTGTGTATGCATGATGAATAATAACCCTTGACACATTAAATAGAAATGGTCAAACATGTTGAATGAAAATAACCTAGTATCACTTTCCTAATATTATGTTGTGATTATTTTTTGTGTGTGCATTTTTTTATACCCTCGCAACGAAGTTGTAGTGGGTATACAGGTTTCACCATTTCCGTCCGTCTGTAGACAAATCCTATGTCGTACGAAAACTTGAGCTGTGTTTCTTAGAATCTTTTAAAATTGTATCAGCTGTTTACTGGTGAAGAGAGGAGGACTTGACATGACGGAAAATATGATTTTTACCCTATTATATGTCGTATGATAACTTGAGTAGTGTTTCTCAGAATATTTTGAAATTTGAGCAATAGTTTACTCATGAAGAGAGAATGGTCTCTTTCAATTTTGATGATATTCACTTTTATTGTTCCAGAGTTAGGGGACTTATGTATATTTTATACAATGGCATAGGGAAATTTTAGTAATGTATGATGGAATCTGGTGAAACTTTACTAAATAATCATTGGCTGAGTAATAGAGGAGGGTCCCTTTTATTTCTTGGTCGGAACAATCAGTAATGTTTTGGTTATGGAAATAGGTTGGACAGATGTGGGGAGCGGGGGTATATCTTAGTGAGCTGTGGTCACAGTAATACTAGTTTTATTAAACCTTTTTGATTGAACTTTACATATAAACTTCTGATGGTTGCCAAACTTCATCTGGATCTTGTATTTCTCCATTTTCATCCCCAAGTAGCTATATATAGATAGTCCAAATAATCATCATCTTCCTCAGACATTCCTTCATCCTCAAAAGGCTCAGCATAATCCTCAAAATCTGGAAATGTACAGGTTTCAATGCAACACAAAAAAATATGAATACCTTACATAATAATGCCAGTCATTGTATTTAAATCATGTGGATGTGGGCGTGACACCTATACTCCCTTCTCATTGTATCGTGGGCTCCATTGCATCGTGGTATTTGCATACTCGAGGATTCCTCGTGCATGACGTCATTCCTGGGCGTTTATTTTTAGAACATAAACACTCAAGTCACGTCGCTTGTCAGGAGACCGCTTACCCTTAAAACGGCCAAGTTTATGGTAAGTACGGAATACTTTTATAAAATTTCAACAAAATGGCTGATATTGATAAAATCCCTGATACCATCCTTCTAAAAACTGCCCAAAGCGAAGTGTGAAATTGATTATTGTTGTTCTAAATCTAGGTGCAACCATGGCAGAAAGATGTGTAAATGCAGAATATAAATTGAAGTTTTACCCACAAAGAGAGGATCAACGAAACATAAATGACAACACTGTTCAACATTTTACTCCTCTTTTTAAACAATTGTTCTAAAATTATTATGCTTACTAGATTTTTGAAAAATAAACCCAAAGCATTGGCCTCACAGTCTATAATAGAAGTATTGTCCCTACGATCTATAATAGAAGTATTGTCCTCGCGGTCTATAATAAAAGTAATGGTCCAACAGTCTATGGCAGAAGTATTGTCCCATGGTCTATGATAGAAGCATTAGCCCCACCGTCTATAATAGAAGCATTGTCCCTACGGTCTATAATAACAGAATTATCCCCGCGGTCTATAATGGAAGTAATGTCCCAACGGTCTATAATATAAATATTTAAGACTTTAACAGAAGTATTGCGGCCACTGTCTATAAAACAAGCATTTGCCCAACTGTCTATAAAAGAAGATTTGTCTCCATGGTCTATAATAGAAGTGTTGTCTCCACTCTCTATAAAAGAAGATTTGTCTCCACGGTCTATAATAGAAGTATTGTCTCCAGTCTCTATAATAGAAGTATTGTCTCCACGGTCTATAATAGAAGTATTGTCTCCACTCTCTATAATAGAAGTAATGTCTCCACGGTCTATACTAGAAGTATTGTCTCCACTCTCGATGATAGAAGTATTGTCTCCAGGGTCTATAATAGAAGTATTGTCCCACGGTCTATAATAAAAAATATTGTCTCTACTGTCTATGATAGAAGTATTGGCCCTTTGTCTATAATAGAAATATTGTCTCCACTAATATAATGGAAGTATTGTCTTCACGGTCTATAATAGAAATATTGCCTCCACGGTCTATAATAAAAGCATTGTCCCCACAGTCTATAATAGAAACATTGTATCCACGGTCTGTTAAAGAAGTATTGTCTTGTCGGTCTATAATAGAAGTACATGTATTGTCCCCACGGTCTCTGATAGAAATATTGTCTCCACGGGCTATTATTGAAGTATTGTCTCCACGGTCTAAGATAGAAGGATTGTCCCCACGGTCTGTAATAGAAATACTATCTCCAAGGTCTATAATAGAAGTATTGTCTCCACTGTCTATAATATAAGTATTTTCTCCACGGTCTATATTAGAAGTATTGTCCCAACGGTCTATAATATAACTATTGTCTCCACTATTATAATGGAAGCATTGTCTCCACGGTCTATAATAGAAATATTGTCTCCACGGTCTATGATAAAAGCATTGACCCCACGTCTATAGTAGAAGTATTGTCTCCACGGTCTATAATAGAAGTATTGTCGCCATGGTCTGTAATAGAAGTATTCTCCCCCACAGTCTTTAATAGAAGTATGGTCTCCACTGTCTATAATAGAAGTATTGTCTCCACGGGCAATAATAGAAACATTGTCTCCACGGTCTGTAATAGAAGTATTGTCTCTACGGTCTGTAATAGAAGTATTGTCCCCACGGTGTATAGTAGAAGAATTATCTTCATGGTCTATAATAGAAATAGTGTCTCCACGGTCTGAAATAGAAGGATTGTCCCCATGGTCTATAGTAGAAGTATTGTCCTCACGGTCTATGATAGAAGTCTTGTCCCCACAGCCTATAATAAAAATATTGTCTCCTGGGCTTGAGGTGCGGAATCCCACCCATGCACTTAAGTCAGTTAAAGGCCCGGGTAATATCTTTGAATTAAACCCCAATTGGTTTAGAACTTTGTCATCCGTTGGCAATTTGTTATGGCATATTTATAGAGCCCCCCTCCAATCAAAATATCAAAGTTGATATTTGACGCCCTGCTGTGGGCTTGAGGTGCAGAATCCCACCCAGGCACCTAAGTCAGATAAAGGCCTGGGTAATATCTTTGATTTCAAACCAAATTAGTCAAGAACTTTGCCCGCCGTTTGCAATTTTTCATGGAATATTTATAGAGCTTCCCCCACCAATCCAAAGATCAAAGTTAATATTTGACACCCTGCTGTGGGCTTGAGGTGCAGAATCCCACCCATGCACTTAAGTCAGTTAAAGGTCCGGACAATACCTTTGACTTAAACCGCAAGTGGCCAAGAACTTTGCCGTCCGTTGGCAATTTTTCATGGAATAATTATAGAGTCCCCCCCCCAAATCCAAAGATCAAAATTGATAGTTGACACCCTGCTGTGGGCTAGCAGTGCAGAAATCCACCCAGGCAGTTAATTCAGTTAAAGGTACGGTCGATACAAATGATTTAAACCCCAAATGATCAAGAACTTTGCCGTCTGTTTGCAATTTTACATGGAATATTTATAGAACCCCCCAATCCAAAGATCAAATTTGATATTTGACACCCTGCTGTGGGTTTGAAGTGCAGAATCCCAATCATACACTTAAGTCAGTTAAAGACCCGTAAAATACCTTTGACTTCAACCCCAAGTGGCTAAGAACTTTACCGTCCGTTGCAATTTTTCATGGAATATTTGTAGAGCCTCCCCTCCCCCAAATCCAAATATCATAGTTAATATTTGACACCTTGATGTGGGCTTGCGGACTTTATATTTGTTGACAAAACGCTGACAAATCCAAATTATATACCGGTTTACATGAAAGTAAATTATTTGCTCGCCATCCCAAAATATATTTTTGTCTTCGTTATTTTGCCCAGTAAAGAGAAGACATATTTTATGTTCGGGTGTACATGTTAAATATAACGTAAAATGTATTGTCTTTTACTCACATTAGTGTATGTGTGAGATTCTGCGCCATAGGTCCACAGTAGGGTGTCAAATGCCAAATTTGTATTGTGGAGAAATTGTCCAGAAATATTTCCTGTATGACCAGATGTCGATTCAATGTGTTGAATGTGCCACACAAACACAATTAACGTAAATCATACATGAGTCTTCCTACAAGCCACAGGAGGTAAAGACGACCCGGAAATCGTAGCGGACAATAATTAAACTGACATATTTTGTAACAGTTTGAATATGATTGATGAATTTTTAATATTATGTTTGAAACAACTTAAACAAAAATAATAGTCACATTTATAAAGAATAGTAATTTTTTTTCTGTTTCATGCTAATAAAAAAATAAACGTTTCATGTGCTATTCAATGGACTGTGTAGAGGTTACTGAAGTTCGTCATACATTCTACAATATCAACTATTTATATGATTTATTTAGAAATGTCGTAGGTGACGCAATTTTGAAATTTCTAAAAGAAAATAATTGATTTACTAAAATATGAACTGATAATATAAGTTCTAAATAACATTTTTTTAAACCTTTTAATGTTTCTTTTTTTCTTACATATCACCCTATTGTTCTATTTACAAGTTAGTTCTATTCATAAGGGTCTTATAGTTTTCTTAACTAAATATAAAAAAAATCCACGGCCCGATATCGATGAAATACTGTTTAAGTTGGCGCTAAGCACCGATCAATCTATCAATTCACTAACGCAATCTATTTAATGGATTTACTCAGTTTATATTGTGTTATTATAAGTGTTCACTTGTAATAGGACACATATGAATGAGGATTTCCCCATGAAGCTTTCCAAAAAAAAAATAAATCTTAAAAAAGTAGTCATGAGACACTAATTAGAGACGCTGGTCTTTTGGTTCAATGTAATTCTCAAAATGCATAAATCATATTTACACTGTTATAACATATGTCAGTTTAAAACTTTCCCAGGGTATATTTGATCTATTTGCTTTTATATTGTGACTATCAATATCAGGAAGTTAAATGTTTTAGCTATCTGTTATATCCAATTACTGCATGAAATTATCTTTTTTAAAGAAAAAAAAACTGTCGCACGGTTTGTAACTTGTGAAACGACCCATAAGATATGAATATTGCATGTTTGACTTGACTGATGAATTATACTTTAATACGTAGAACTATGAGAGAGTTAGAAGATACCCAAGGGAGCTAATCAGAATTTGTCAATCGAAGAAGGACAGACAACACAATTAACCAACAGAACAAGTACAAAAGGACAAACAACGATCTACAAAAGAAGAGTTTTAAGATACCAAAGGGGTAATCAGAATATGTAAATCGAAGAACAGACAACACAATGGACAAAAGAAAAAGAACAAAAGGACAAACAACGATCTCCAGAAGGAAAATAACAAAAGGACAAACAGCGATCTACAAAACATACACATAAATTTAAGATCGAGTAACACGCACCCCACTAAAAATGGGTGTGAACTCAGATGTCCAAGGAGGCGATAATCGGGGTGAAGTCAGGTGTTCCGGAAGGAAAAGCAATTGCTGCTCCACTAGTGGCACCCGCCTTATTAATCTAGTTACAAATCTGCTCAAAAGTAGAAATGAAGGACAGTTGAGCGTCATAATTATTATATATTTCAGTTCAACCGCATCGGTGGTGCAATGGTTAGCGTTCTCGCCTAGAGTGCGATAGGTAACGGGTTCGAGACCTTACCGTGTCAAACCAAAGGCTATGAAATTGGTATTCGTTGCTTCTCCGCTAAGCACGCAACAATAAAGAGAAAGAGCTGGTTGGCTCTGAATCAGAATAATGTGTACCAGAGGGGTGTCATGTCTATCCTCGGACTGTTGTTTCAGTGAGAAAGCACCATAAAAATCCAACTAAGCGTGTTAATCTAGTACAAAACAGACCTCATCATCATTTCATTGAAAATTAACTTGTTCTCGCCATGATATATCTGAAAAATTGCTGAGTTAGGCGTTAAACAGCAATCACCCACTCAATCACTACAGAAACTGATAGAATGAAATAAAAAAATAAAGAGCACCAAGAAAGACTAAATGAGCAACAAATTGTAGACCCTAGATCAATCGATGAAAGTAGCTGGTCAACTGCTCTTTTATTTACGTTATTTTTGTGCTTGTTTGCTCACAGTTGTGTTCAACCCATATTGTGTTTTGTTTTTCTTCGTCTTGTATAACATATGGAACATGGAATATGGTTACAAATGATGTCAAAATATAATGTTGTGGGTGCGGCTGTATTGCTGGCATGGCAACCATTTTATTGCAGTTTTATATAAGGTGGAATATGCATCAACAATGGGTTTAAAAGCAGTCCATCTTATGCATATCTACCATGTGGATGGATCTCTTAAAAAAATAATTGCGAGGTGTAATCGATACAACATGATGTGGTAAATATTGTTAGTGACTTGCGGCATGTCGGTGGTTTTCTCCGAATACTCCGGCTTCCTACATTAATAAAACTGACCACTACAATATAGCTGACATATTGTTGAAAGTGGCGTTAAAGACTACAAACAAAACCCACACAGATATGTACAACCAAGCAGGTTGTCAGCTATGAACATACGACAAGATATCAGGTAATCTATCTAGTAATCTTTCAAGATTATTCGGTTTCAATCTGAACATAGATACATTTTTTAACAGAACAGATAATAATTTAATTGCACTAAATTTTGCTGTAAGCAATTTACTAGGTATACATCTTTTACCTAGTATCTCTTGCTAATTACTAAATAGCAAGTCATTTACTATTCAGCAAAATTAATTATCTATATTAGATAATGTTAGTACACTTTTTTAGATCATAGATATAATATATAGAATAAAATTAAATAAACATATTATAGCTGTCTTGTGATTTCTCGTGATTTTACTAAGACACTGTTCGGATTGCATTACGCTTTCGACCCGATCACGATCAAAAGGTTAATTGTTCATATTCGAGGATTACATGATTAATAGATCTGTTGATTTTTTTCTTATTTTGATTACAGTTCGCTCTAATTTCAATTTTTTAAATAGTATATATTTTATTGTTAAAGTTCAAAATAAGCAAATAGGTGACTGTCCAATAAAGCAATAGACGTTTTGCATAAATAGAAAATTGTATTTAGCGATGCAGATAAATTAATGTTGAAATATCTGCACTATATTTTATGAATTAATATGCCGGAAGCATCTAATGAAGTATGACAATTTTGGTTTTTATGATGTTTATCAATGAAATAATAAACACTGGAATTTGTTCGTGAATTTAGAAATACTGATGTGAAACGTGCTTTACTTTAGATTTATAAATAACATGCATTATAAAACAATAATAAAATGAAATGAAAGACTTACCAGTGTTTACATGATTCATAGCACTATGCAAATCCAACAAGGCGGACCTCATCACCATTTCATTGAAAATTAACTTGTTCGCCATGATATAGCTGAAAAATTGCTGAATTGGCGTTAAACAATAATCAATCAACAATCTTTTATATTTTGTACTCGAAGAAATATCGAGTTATCTCCCTTCGAATATTAGAATAGTAAAATTATATTGAAAAAAATATGTAAGATTGTCAACTACTGGTGTGAAATCAATTCTTGTTGTTCTAATTATAGGAGCAACCGTGGAAGAAATGTGTGTATATGCAGAATATAAATTGTAGTTTGACCCACGAAGAAAGGACCACAAAATATAAATGACAACACTGCTAAAAATTTATACACTTCTACTTGCAAAGAATGTCTGAAAGCTGTTATGTTTACTGGGCTTCCGAAAAAAAAACAACAAAGGACACAATTGGCCCCACTGTCTATATAATAAACATTGTCTCCACGGTCTATAGTATAATTATTGCCCCCACGGTCTATAATGGAAACATTGGCCCAACGGTCTGTAATAGAAACATTAGCCCCACAGTTTGTAATAGAGGTATTGTCTCCACGGTCTATAATAGAAGCAATGTCCCCACGATATATAGTAGAAGTGTTGTCCCTACGAACTGTAATAGAAGTATTGTCTCCACAGTCTATAATAGAAGCATTGTCCGCACGGTCTATAATAGATATATTGTCCGTACGATCTGTAGTATAAACATTGACCCCACGGTCTGTAATA
>MJUT01047307.1:62520-74425 GCA_002080005.1 Gigantidas platifrons
TTTTTTTCTCTCGCCTATATCCAACTCTCCATTCTTTTCCAACAACAGTAAAACGTCGTTACTCCAGTTGCCACATTCTTTGTCATTTCTGTGGGTTGATGAACTTGTTCTCATCTTGAGTATACATGAAATATTTGAACATGGACAGTAAGTAACCAAACCCAACACTGTCATTGTTCTCCTATGAGTATACCATGAAAAAAACCCATCTAAAACAGTGAATTACAACAATACGTTGTGGGGTTGTATTTACAATAATTCTGGTTTATATTCAATGAGGCAATAACAAATCATGTGCAAATTTACAGATATATTTCAATTAATTGTGCTCTTTTTTTTCGTTTTTTTTTTCGACAGCTTTGTTATTTTAGTCCCATGGAGATGGGATTTTCAATGAAAGGAAATAATATCTTCATTTTCTTTGTTCCATGTTGTTTTCACTGTAATCCCTATTCTCCATATTATTATCTTTCCACCGATATTCATTCCCTGCCATATAAAACATTATGTCACAAAATGAAACGTTTGACCGACTAATGGTATGTATAAATATCAGTAATAAAATCAAAAGAGTCAGAACTAACCTCTAAAACCACTACAACATACACTCAAGCTTATCAAGAGGAAACCAGTAGCTACATAAACCATTATGGTACGGATCTCCCAAATTAAGTCCTTGGTAGACACACAGAGAGAAATCTGAGCCAATCTATGACGTTACAATCTATTCTTATCAGTGCCCATCTGATTTGATCTTTCATTGTTATTACGTAGATTGAAATATATGAAGACAGTCTGGCATTACTGCCTTTGGGTCAGGACATGATTCGGAGGCCTAAAGGAAGGATTTCAAACCCAGTTCATGGCGAGGTGTACTCGATACAACATTATGTGATAAAGTTTGTCAGTGACTTGCGACAGGTCGGTGGTTTTGTTCGGGTGTCCCGGTACTGAACGCCACGATATAACTGATATATTGTTGAAAATGGCTTTAAATGGCATAAACCAAAACCAACCCAATCTTAAAATAATTCTGGCCACTTATTAAAAGGACAGAATATGGTATGCCACAATTTTCATGCATCCGATCCTAAGAACAAGAACCAGACATGAATCAATTGTTAGCTATAATCTAGATTTTTATGATCCTATAATCTTTAGTTTGGCATATGAGTATTTAACGCCACTTTCAACAATATTTAAGATATGTAGTGACGGTCAGATTAATTGATGGTAGAAACCGGACTACCAGAAGAAAATATATCGACCTGTCGCAACCCAATAACTATCACATACAGTTGTTTCGTAAACAACCCGCCCATGTGTTACGCATAAAGATCTAACATAACCCAATAGGGGTCACGTTCAGGAATAGAAAATCAATGGTTTAAACATAATAAGGGATGGACACACCTGTGAAAAGAACAGTTGAAAAAGATGGTTAACAATAAATGGCTAGTAATTGATATTGAATGATTGGTGTTTAACGTCAAGTACTTACGTACGAGAACAAATTTACAAGCAATAGATGGTGGAGGTAAAAAGGTGACATTTAGGATGGGCCCCTGGACAAAAAGTTAGACTGTCATAGTATAAAGAGAATATTTATTAATGTTGTTGGAAATGTTTGCCTGGCAGAGGGCCATCAACGACCTTGTCTCGTGAAATTTTCCAAATACAATTGCATTTTTTATATGTCCCGTCATAATAGTGAGTTGAGTCATCCAGCCATACGGACTTGTTCCCGTGGGTTGCACATTGATCCTTCAACTTCATTTTCAGGAGTTGAACATTGATAATAAATATGCTTAGGCCGGGGTTCAGCTGTGGTTCAGCCCAGTTAATGAACTTCAGAGGTGTTGTACACTGCCGAGGATATTCTGGAATGAATTCATAGATGTTATTTGTCATTTTCTCAAAGAATAAAATAGAAGATTGGAACATATCTACCAAGCATGACGACCCCGTATGATAACGAAGTATTTTGCAACCCTCATAATATTACAATTTTTAATCAGATTTTTGAAGTTGAAAGGACATAACTTAAATAATAATGTGCATGAAATTCGAATTCTTCTAATCCAAAATTGACCATATTATATTTTATTTTTATTATCTCAAAATTATTCCAAGCAAATTTTGAAGCCACATTTTAACCATATTTCAGTGTGTGTCACTATTATTTACTACCATTTCTATTGTACAATAGTTACTATTAAATATTTAAATAAATATAATACGGGTAAATAAATGTATTTCTCGTAATTTTCCAGAAGTTTTATATATGGGTCATTTTCAAAAGATGTCGCTTTTCCTGTCCACCTATGTTAAAAAAATATTTTTTATACGAAAGCATTAATTTTTCGTGTTCAAACAAAAGTTCGGATTATTTTCGAGTCGGCACATCTAAAATGAATACGATTTACTCCTATTAACCCAATTTATGAGTGTCCGGGATGAGAGTGTCATGTTTGCACTTAATTTTTCAATGATTTTTAGTATGTTTTCAGATTGGCAAAATGAATTATTTGAATCGTTTTTAAATGAATTTTAACAAGAAAGTAAAATCTTGAAGTTATTTTTGTATTTGTTTATAAAAAAAAAAAATTATGCTGGCGTCCACGAAATGCATTTCTATACTGTTACCGATACAAGATCTACACAACAATGATTTCTCCCTGCAAATACNATTACTGTCTCGTAACTTTGTAACTTCATACCCAAATGGTTTCGTAACTTCATAACTTCGTACCCATTTCGTAACCATTCATACAATTTCGTAACTTGGAGCTTTTTCATTTATCTATCGATATATAATATGGTATTTTCAAACTTCTCAGTGACGTCAATCGACCTTCAGAGGGGGCCATGTGCCATTTATCACTTAATTTCAAATACTAAAGTCCTCTCTATAGGCCATGCCTACTCATATTATATAATGGCGGCAGGAGTAGGCAGACTACAAACAGCTCTCATACTTATTGGCTTTATCATACGTTTTCAGCCAAATTTCAACAACAATATTGAAGTGTATGATGTCTGGCCAGAAAACCTTGGCTTTTACGTTTGTCAACTGGACATTAAGGAGAGCAAATTTGACTACACCATCCAAAAACTTTGTTCGGGTCTACTCGATACATCAAACAAAAATGACCGACCTGAAAAAAATCGTAACAGAAAATAGAAAAATCGCCAACACATCAACGTATTGTCTTATATTGAGTGTTTTACTTAGCGGCGACATACATATCAACCCTGGGCCGATAAAATACCCCTGCACTCTTATGTCAGAAGTCAGTGAGATCAAATCAGAAGGCCATCCAGTGTGATTTCTGTGACAACTGGACTCACTTAAAATAATTGTCTCTGAATATACAAAACTAGGAGAATCCAACGAAACATACTTCTGTTAAATATGCACCGATCGATTGCCAAAATTTACAGACTCTTACTTTGGTGAAACCCGTTCAGATCGAATGATAATGCTTTTAACCTAACCGGAAGTTCATTTTCTCGTACTCACGTAGTCCTATAATATATGACTTCGCAGGTACATGTATATCAGGCATTGAAAATGTATACATCCAGTTTTATTCTCCTGATGTACATTATACTGTATTCTTTAAATATTGCTGCTGGTTACTGCATTGATTGTATGTTTGCCATTGGAGTATTATATTTTCATAGTTCACAAAAACTGAACATTCACAGTTTAAGACTTGGTCTGAACATTCACACCTGTATATATAGTGTGAATCCAGTTGCCTTAAAATCTTTCACATCATGAACTTTTAAAGTTCTTAATGAAAAGATATGGGGAAGATATCGTCAATGATTTCTGTTGCAACAATTTTGCTATGATTTACAGCATTTTCAATCAGTGTATCTAAAATTCGTGTAACCATGGCTTTTGAATCTGTCTTTAAATAATTAGCGATAGAATAATTCGCCCGTAAAGGGGCTTTCTTCCTCCCTCGACGATTCATAATAATAGACTGAAACCGCTACAAAATTAATTTCAAGGCAAACAAGACTAAATTCTAGCAGGGAACCAGAATTTATTTTGTTCGGCAAACCTCGGGAGATTTGTAATCTTAAGAGTGTTGACGAGTGAAAGAGAAAGTAAAATGTCACGCAACAGAAATCATACGATATGCTTTAATTACGCAACTACATAAAAATGAATGAGTGAAGTAAGCACTCATTAAACGAAGAATAGGGTTATATCTGGATGGAATTGGGTTCAACAACGCAAAGGAAATAGAAAAATTNCTGATTGAAAATGCTGTAAATCATAGCAAAATTGTTGCAACAGAAATCATTGACGATATCTTCCCCATATCTTTTCATTAAGAACTTTAAAAGTTCATGATGTGAAAGATTTTAAGGCAACTGGATTCACACTATATATACAGGTGTGAATGTTCAGACCAAGTCTTAAACTGAATGTTCAGTTTTTGTGAACTATGAAAATATAATACTCCAATGGCAAACATACAATCAATGCAGTAACCAGCAGCAATATTTAAAGAATACAGTATAATGTACATCAGGAGAATAAAACTGGATGTATACATTTTCAATGCCTGATATACATGTACCTGCAACAAAAAAGCAATGCATGTCATGTACAGAGAGTAAAAGACCCAATTCAATTTATTCATGGTGGGTAAAAAACCCAATTGAATCTTATTCTGGTGGGTGAAAAATTTGAAGTAAAACAGTTAAAAAGTAGATCACCCAATGGAAATGCTAAACAGGTGAGTTAAAAACCCAATTTAAGAAACCTTATCTGGAGCTCTGGACTCCTTCCCAGACGCACAATTTAAAATTGACAACCATCACTTTTGACTTTTGTAGAGCCGACCGAAACGCACATGGCGGCGGATTGATTGTTTATGTACGACCCGACTTAGCCTGCGACAGGAAAAACAAGCTTGAATGTAAAACTGTTGAATCCATCATGATTGAAATTTTTATCAACAGAAGAAAATGGTTAATATCGGGCTTATACAGACCACAGTCAATTAATGATAATAATTTCAATAAAGACTTTATTGATACTTTCGATGAAATGTCCACCTTATATGGCAATGTTTTGATTTTGGGTGACATTAACTATGACATGCTCTCTGAACATAAAGGAGCACCACTGAAAAATGTATGTGATATGTTTGATTTTGTAAACCTTGTTAAAAGTCTTACTTGTTTTACTAAAGGTGCCCCTGCAACTCTTAATGATGTTATCTTGACAAATCGATCAACTCTCTGTCAAAATATACTTATTATATGACGTTCTTTTTTTTTGTAGATTGCTCTTTTGAGATTTTTATTCATAAATGGGACTGGTTTATCTACAGGTTTTTTTTTCATTTTCATTGGGACATGTTTATTAATTACAGAAATCAATTCTGATTCAAAATTCTCATATGCTGAATTTACATTATCACACTTGTCAACAATTGAGTTTAAGTTTTTTTTCTCTAAATCATTTAACAAAATTTCTTGGTCGAAGTTTTTAAAGCTCCTATATTCTACAAACTTTTTATTTATTCTAGGAATTGTTCCTTTGAATTGAACCGATATAATGTTATGAACGTCGCTCAAGGCTACAGCATCAATAAACATATAAATTTGTCCATCCTTTTACTGTCTATCCTGTTACCATGTAAAGTAACAGGATAGACTGATTTGGTAACATGATATATAGATGTCCGAACTTAAGGCGTTCCTGTTACCATAAACAATATCGTTTTACTAAACTTATATGTAACAAAGACACTTCATGATTCAAAAGACAAATATAAACTGAATGTTAGGAAGTGCTTCAATTGGATTTGTATTGCCTGTAGTCGTTTTTACAGCAATCAAAAATTTATGTTTAGCCGTGTTTTTCAGGACGCAATCTTAAGTACCGGTACATTTTAATTTGCTACTGCAAAGAAATTAAATATTTTTAAATTGTTTTCTGAAAGACCATTAACGTATCTTTGAAAAATAAGTTACATATTTTACACATTTTGTCTCTTAATAGTCAAACATTTCTCAGCTTGACTTTGGTAACAGGATAGACAAAATAATACACCATCGTCGAAAATTTATCAATAATATTTTCATATAATGCCATTAAGATTGCATATTTTAGTATGTTGTTCAAGAAGTATTGTTTGTTTTGTTCATTTAATAAATACGATGCTTTAAGTAAATTGTTTTTTTCAACCTTAACATTTCAAAAGGAGACATATTGTTTTTTAATGACCCATATACATGTATATCTATTTATTACCTAATTGTAAATTTTTTCTTGTTTATTAAGTAACTACATATTTTAAGATATTTTTGCGTTTTTTTGCTCCCCTGTGATCTATTGACGCGTCAATAGTCTTCAAGAGACTATTGCACGACAGACTATTGAACCGACCTTTGAACCGTTTTTTCATTGGACAACAAATTTCAAAAAAAAAATTCAAAATTTTCAAAATTTTAAGTTAAAAATAAAAAAAAAAAATAAAAATTTCAATTTTTTTTTAATTTTAAAAAAATTCAAAATTTTCATAAGATTTCAAAATTTTCATTACATTTCAAAATTTTCAAAAAATTTCAAAAATTTCAGTTTTCATAAAATTTAAAAATTCTAATATATGTATTTAAATAATACTATTGAAAAACATATGTAATATAAAAATTAAGGACTTTTTACTCTGTATTCCACTTGTTTATTATTATTTATCTAATTCAACAAATAAATCATTTTCATAAGTTTTTCTACAATATATGCATGGATATACATTTGTATTTAAGTCATGGCCGCTACCTTGCTTCTGTAAAATTAGGAAATAAAACAGTTATTTAATGGGTGTGGATGCAATAGACCAAACTATTTGTCCTGAGCTGCTGGGAATGCCCAAGTGTTCTAATGATTTCCTGGTTCTAAAAAGATTTATCCAAAACACTTCCGTTTAAATCAGGGTAATATATATAATATGTACATATTAGTTACTATTTTTGGATATTTAAAAAAACCCTAATTATTAGGGGGAAATATACATTCAAGATTTTCCTCTTAAATCAAGGTCGTATTACAACACTTCTTTAAACATAGCTAAATAACTTAAATTACTTGATCTAAATAATAATGATTAAATATATAATCGACTTTAAGGAAAAACCTATTTTGGAACAAATAGCTTCAAAACTTGCAAAATTGGAGCCTGTTGTATAGATCCCGTGTTATGAGCAAGATATTTCAGCTTAATAAACAAAGCACTGGACGCTGCACAAATTACAAAGTTCTATTATAATAGAATCGTCCAAAGCAATGCACCTTTGAAGTAAAAAATATACGCCTGCAATCCATTAAAATGAAAACAGGGAAGTTCTATGCTATGATAATCTAAAATAGCACAATTTAATGGTAATATTGTTGGTGACGCTTGACGTTACACATAATTAACGTTGAAAAGAACGTCTTCTTTTTCATTTTTTTCTTCCTTATTTGTGTTTGCATAACTTGGGTTTGGTTAGCGTGGAGGTGGGGTGGATGTGTTTTGATGTATTGTTATTCATTTCGGAATTTCACTTTTTGTTTTTATTGATTTTTATTTTATTTTCGCCTGCTTGTCTATGTATGTGTTGTTGGTGTTTTCCTTTACGGTGTTTGTTTCAATGTTTGTTTGTTTGCTTATTTGTTTTGTTGTTTTTTTGCGTTTTTATCCTTTTTTGTATTTATTTATTGTTTATGTTATGTGACTACTTTATCAATTTTTCTTTGAAAGTATATGTTGCTCTAAAATGATTGACTGATTGATTGATTGATTTTTTGTGTGTTTAACGCCACTTTCAGCAATATTTCAGCTATATGATGGCGACCAGTTTTAGTGGTGGAAGAAGTCGGAGTACCCCAGTGAGAACCACCGACCATGGGCAAACATCACTTGCGGCTGCGAGTCGAGTGCACCCCTTTTTGTAATTTACAAAGCAGGGCGCGCACCCACACCGTATTGGTGATATGGTTTTATGAGTTGTTAGGTATTCCAACTACCTAACTCATTGAGCCACCATACGGCCAGGGCCCTTGCTCTAAAATGAGATTATCATATTCTGTTTGTTTATTGATTGATTGTATACGTTGTATTCTTGAAAATTTATCGTAATATCGTACAGATGTATAATCCAGTGAAATTATAATTAAAATAATTCATTTCACATTTTTAATTTTCATATAAATCAATTATATTTCGCGATTTTTTTTAACTATTATATAATTATAGTTTCTACAAAAGTCAATGCACACATTCTTTTTTGCAATGCTTGTTCAAAAATGACACATACAAAAATTAAGGTCATGAATTCATTTTTAATTAGGGTTGTTAGAGTAAGCGGAAACACATAATTTTTTTCAGGATTGGTATATTTTTGTACTTTGTTTTCCGGCTCTTTTTTTGTTGTTTTTCAAATTTTGATATCGTTTGTTTGTTTTTTGTTGTTGTTTATTTGTTTTCATTTTAATAGAAAACTTTGAAAAATATAGCAAGATTGTATGTAGCGCGATGTTATTTTGTCGTCGATGTCGATAAGATGAAACGGTTACTGGACAAATTGGTTGAACTTCTTCAATTTTACGTAGAAATCGTAATTTTGTTTTATCCGAAATCAAGTTTGTTAATTTCATTCTCTTCCACTGAAAATGCACATTTTTGCTAATTGGATTTAACATGAAAATTATGAGCGAAAAATATAGTTTCGAATGTGTAAAGTTCGTGATTTTTTTACGTCAAGTTGCAACTGGACATTTTTGTTGACCTTACTCCTTTAGGAATATTATTTAGCTTTCTTTAAAAAAATCATTTTTGAACAGATTTTTTCGTTTTAATCACATTTGATATGTATACTTTTTTTTGTGAAAATTTGTAAAACATAGCTGAAATAAAGCTTGTTTTTGGCTAGATACGATAACGTAACCCTCATTCCGCTTGTGCTCCATTTAGGGTTACGAATCGATCTCATTCAACGTATGGGAGCAAATTAAAAATTTCGTTCCGGGAATATTTCAACTTTCTTTTTGCATATCTGGTCATAACTTATTATTCCCAACAATTCCTAAGTAATGGTGATATGAAATGAGTGTTACAATACCTGTTTCTATCTTCAAGACCGGTTTCGTATTTGAAAATTGTTACTTGTCCGCCATAACACCTTACGTAGACTCTTGCGTTACTTGTAATGGGCGGAGCCTATCCATATATGTGAATCTGAATGCCAAATATGGAAAATTTTTACTACGATGTTTACAACCGACATCTAAATAAGGATATCTCCAAAACGAGGCATGTGCACGTGAAATAGCAACTTGTAAACAAAATGTCGGACAGAAAGAAGATTTCATGCATTCAAATTTTCAGGTGGATATAAGTCTACCATGGATTGATGCAGCGTTTACTTAACACCTCAAGGTTTACCTAAATATATTTATCTTTCACCCCCGTTAATTTTTCCAACACCTTACAACGGAATTAGAACAAAAAACCGCCCGGTGTGAATCACCCCGGGTGCTGCTCCCATACGTTGAATGGGACCGATTCGTAACCCTAAATGGAGCACAAGCGGAATGAGGGTTACGTTATCGTATCTAGTTTTTGGCATACAGATGTTTTTCCTTCTGCGTTACATTCTTTTCTTTCCATGAACTTTCCGATTGTTTTCCTTCAAGCATTGCTTTAATCAGAAATCGTTAATATCATAGAGTACGCTGACTCTGCGTCCGGTCCCATAAAAAAATGGTCCGAAAAACGCATGTTTAGGTTTTTACTGAGAAAAATGTAAGACATACGGATATTTTGTAAGGCGTTACATGAGAAATTGTGCGCTAAAGACGTTTTCTTCCAATACATTCGTTTTCAAAAACAAAAATAGACTTAATCTAATATAATAAAACAATTAATCGTATAATTCGCTATACAAGCATGTATCCGAAATCAAAATCCATCAATTAAAAAAGAATCTACATTCATTTTACTTATTTCATGTTCTATTTAGTCAACGTGTATGTACGTACATTACGTGATCAAGTTTGTCGGTGATTTGCAGCAGGCCACTGGCTTTCTCATGGTACCCTGGTTTCCTCCATTAAAAAACCCTGACCGGTACGATATACCTGAAATATTGTTGAAAGTGGCGTTAAACACCATAACCCTAACCCTTCTCTCCCAGTGATAGGTTAGTAAAACTGCCTCATGTTTCATGGTATCAAATAAAGAACAAAACACACTTCATTTTTTCAGTCTTTAATCATACAAAACAAACAATTAAAATGCACAATATATAATGTAACAGTGGAATAATAATAAAATAATAGCCTTAATACATAGTACAGTAATAACCCTCTTATAAGGCCACTCCCACCAAAGGCCGCCCTCTTATAAGGTCACTCCCACCAAAGGCTGCCCTCTTATAAGGTCACTCCCACCAAAGACCAACCCTCTTATAAGGTCACTCCCACCAAAGTCCACCTCTCTTATAAGGCCACTCCCACCAAAGACCAACCCTCTTATAAGGTCACTCCCACCACAGGCCACCCATCTTATAAGGTCACTCCCACCAAAGGCCACCCCTCTTATAAGGTCACTCCCACCAAAGGCCATCCCTCTTATCAGGTCACTCCCACCAAAGGCCAACCATCTTATAAGGTCACTCCCACCAAAGGCCACCCATCTTATCAGGTCACTCCCACCAAAGGCCACCCTCTTATAAGGTCACTCCCACCAAAGGCCACCCATCTTATAAGGTTACTCCCACCAAAGGCCATCCCTCTTATAAGGTCACTGCCACCAAAGGCCATCCATCTTATAAGGTCACTCCCACCAAAGGCCACCCATCTTATCAGGTCACTCCCACCAAAGGCCACCCTCTTATAAGGTCACTCCCACCAAAGACCAACCCTCTTATAAGGTCACTCCCACCAAAGGCAAACCCTCTTATAAGGTCACTCCCACCAATGGCCACCCCTCTTATAAGGTCACTCCCACCAAAGACCACCCTCTTATAAGGTCACTCCCACCAATGACCAACCCTCTTATAAGGTCACTCCCACCAAAGACCAACCCTCTTAGAAGGCCACTCCCACCAAAGGCCACCCCTCTTATAAGGTCACTCCCACTAAAGGCCAACCCTCTTACAAGGTCACTCCCACCAATGGCCACCCCTCTTATAAGGTCACTCCCACCAAAGACCATCCTCTTATAAGGTCACTCCCACCAAAGACCAACCCTCTTAGAAGGTCACTCCTCTTATAAGGCCACTCCCACCAAAGGCCACCCCTCTTATAAGGCCACTCCCACCATGTTACCTCCACCCAAGGCCACCCTCTTACGTCAGATTATAGATGTACTGAAATAGTAATATACTATTAAATTGTCCCCCTCAAGAGAGGTCACCTCTCTTATAATGCCACTTCTGTATGGCAGAATAGGGGGCCTTACAAGAGGAGGATTACTGTACAAATTAATTCAATATTTTTGGTATGTTTAAGTAACAAATACTGTTGTTCATACGTCCATCGAAATATATCATTTCCACAGTTTCTTTTCAAGAATAATATGACATTTTCATTTTCATAAAAAACAAATTTAAATTAATAATGCTTAATTTTTTCCTGTTGAATGTGCATCTTTAATGAATAACATGTCAATTTTTTTTTAGAAGATGGTTTATGTAAAATAAATAAAAGGCCGTTGGCCACTGGTCCACCGACACCAAGGTTATATCGTAAGATTAAATTTTGAAATTACTGTAAACTAGAGGTTCAGGTGAGCCTGTATCACTCACCTGACTTAAATAATTCTGAAAGGGGACCACCCAAGGACCATTTTGAAGTAAAACAAATGGGAGTAACTCTGGTTAGATTTGT
>MJUT01047307.1:75846-95050 GCA_002080005.1 Gigantidas platifrons
TTTAACTACATGTACCATACAATTACAGCTACGACTCTCCCCCACCAACTATTAGATGTAAGTTTAACTACATGTACCATACGATAACAGCTACGACTCTCCCCCATCAACTATTAGATGTAAGTTTAACTACATGTACCATACAATTACAGCTACGACTCTCCCCACCAACTATTAGATGTAAGTTTAACTACATGTACCATACGCTTACAGCTACGAATGTCCCTCAACAACTATTAGAAATAAAGATACATCACACATCATTAGCTGCAGCTTCACTACTATTCCTAAGAATATGTATATATATGAGGTTGGTATCTGCATACAATGTCTGAATGTGATTGGGAAAATCACCAAGAAATTTCTTACTTCAATACATGTAAAGTCAAAATATATAACATTCTCATTACACTGCCTGTAACACAATTTGATTAATATCAGATCTCTCGTTTGCACCCATTTCTCGCAGCGTGAGGGATCTGAAGAAACTCCATTAGTAGTCGCACGCAATTGACTTATGCATAATATATAATAATATGATAAATACGGTTATGACCTTTTTGACCAATCAGATTGCTCATAGTATGCAACACAGCTTTGTAACACTTTCATAGTCTCGTAATCACAATTTTCATTGGATGGTACATAGGGTGACTAGCATGTGACCCATAATGGGGCTTCTGTGACATATCAGTCAAGGGTAGCTAGTAGTGAGAGATCTGATTTTAATCAGATTATCTGTCACAGAACCTGCTGACAAGATTTTGACAGCATTCTCATTGGTTTATTGACATGTTATTATACGGGAACCCATTATTTTACATGGTAGTTCATCTGGAAATAGGCCTATATGATCTTAAAAAGATTTACAAAATACAGATTTAGAGGCTCAACTGGTAATAAATAATAATTTATGCGTTGTTTTGGTAGATTGGGTTTGAAGATTCTAAGAAGAAGACATTTTAACTTTTTTCCCTACTGGGTGCTGTTAAAAATTATCCTACAATGGTGGCCTTCTTGGATATCCAATAAACATAACAAATGCAAATTGACTACAGGGCCATCTACATGTCCTTTGAAATGGTTTTAGAGTTTCAGGACAGAACTATGAAACATTTTTCTATTGGGTTTCATGCGGTGACAGCCATCTTGGATTTCTGATCAATATAAAAACAATCTAGCCAATTTTACTTTAAAATTTTCTAGTGGTTTTAGACATTTTCTTTAATTTAAAACAGAATCTCGAGGCATATTGTAATCAGTTTGTAGTTTCTGCGAATAAAATTTGCATAAAAATATCAATTGGGTTACATCAAAATATGCTTAGCTCAGATTAGCTGTGGTGGCCATCTTGGAATTCCAATCAAAATAATAGTAAATTTTGTGAAGCATCATCCAATGATAATTTATATACAGTTTGGGTTCAATCACAAGTTTGCAGGATTCTATCATAAATTGTGTCCTGCAGTGGTGATTTCTGATCAATGAAAATCATATTTACTTAGGAGGGGACGACAACAGAACCATTACAGCCGAGTTTCCTTTCAATGAGAAGACACTTAAAACTTGTTCCCATAGGCTCCTGTATTAAACTGAAATCTTGTAGAGCTTCGAGTCTATTGACCCTCTGGTTTTGGTTTCTATCAGAAACAAGAATTGAGTTTGTCTGTCATTTTCTTTGTCAGACCAGACTCAAATGAGGATCTTTCTATAAGACCTTGCATTGCATCATTTCTACAAAGCATGATTCAAACTGGCCCCAGGTTTTCAGAGGAGATGATGAAAATGTGAAATGTTAATAGAAGATAAAAGGTCCCAAGTGATGGCAAAAGTTCACATGGGCTTTTGTCTAAATATTAAAAAAGAACTCTTAGTATTTATAACTTATTTCTGGAAGTGTGAGTTGCTTTGAGGAGTAATTTTTTTTTTATTTCCTACACATTTTTTTTTTATTTCCTACAAATTTATCAAAAAATAATTTCTGTCAATTTTCCACCCATTGGTTTATGTAAGGAGACTAAAATTTGAAAAGTTAATTTAAATCTTGAATATAATCTAAAAACAAACAATTTTATTTAAAATAATTGGATGAAAACTTAAAATTGAAATGATTTGTTCATGGTATGTCATACAGAATAAATGAAAGTAAATTTTGTAAAAAAATACAATACTTTGACATCACTAAATTATAGTTTAATTAGTTTTCAATATTTGTCCTTGTTTCTTATTTGTTTTTCAAATCTTTTTTCTCTTTTAATGCCACCTGTCTGCTACTTCTACTTCCATCAGCAGATCTGCAAAAAAAATATTTAGGTACAATCAGTCATTGCAAAGGTCTGTCGGATATGTGGCAATGTCCAGTAAAAGGTTATTAATTACTGGACCAAATGACCAGTCAGAATCTTAGCACCTACTCAGTGGAGTATGTGAATGTCCTGTAAACTTGATGCTGGGCCCAGTAATTCGTACTCATTTACTGGACAGAATGTCCATTCAACTTCAATTAATCTTGGGAAACACTAAGTACACAGCTTACTGTTTATCCTTTATAAATCAGAGACTCCTAGACACATGTATCACTCACCATGTATGTAAATAGATTCAAAGAGGCTTGCTTATTTGAAACCTATTTTTGGTTGGTCATGATGAATATGGAAATCTGACAAACACAATTTGTACCAAGTTATAAAACATTTGTACTGTAGTTTCAGAGTAGAAAATTTAAATAAAATTAGGCCATGTGCTTTGTGCAGTTTAAATTTAAATGAGGACTCTTTGTAGAGGATCTCACAATCGTTATTTGTTGTATGCAACTAATCATTTGGTTTTACAGTTAAAGAGAAGCCTTATTTAATTTCAAGCCAGATACAAAAAATGCCCATAGGTCTATACAAAATTAGAATTAGAAGGACCTTGCATACATTAATTGTACAAAGATACAAAATTTATTGGGATGTTTATTTACAGAGAAGAAGATATTAAAGTTCTAGCCAATCACAAGCAGGAATTGCTCATGGCGGCCAATTTTTTTTATGGATAAATATAAAAGAGGAATTTTTGTTGAGGACATTCCATGCATCATTCATGAAACAGTTAAAAACAACTTACTGGTTTCAAAGGAGAAGATTAAATTGTGAAATGATTGCAAAAGGACAGACAAGGATTAGAGATGGCAAGTGATGGCAAAAGCTCGCATGAAAATTTGGTGATTTACATGTAGTCAGTTTCTGAGCAGTTGTCACACTAATGTAAATCTGTAACTACTTTGCACGTTTCTTTTCAAGACCTACTGATATATATATCCTATTTCCTTGAAATTGATTTTTATGTTCCCATATGCCCAAGGGGTCGTCGTGGCCGTGATCGTATGGTAGTTGGATTTACAACTACCTATGCAATTAGTGCCTATCACCACTGATGTTGTGAGTTCGAATCTCGAACAGGGCGAGATGTACAACATTATGCGATAAAGTTTGTCAGTGTCTTGTGACGAGTCGGTGGTTTTCACCAGTCCTCCAGTTTCCTCCACCAATAAAACTGACCACCACGATATAACTGAAATATTGTTGAAAGTGGGGTTAAACACCATCGACCAAACAAACAAACAAAAACCCATATGCCCATCTAAGTTACTGCCATTTTTTAACATGGTAACTTTGATATGTGAAAGGAATAAGTAACAGACAGTTTTTGCGAAAGATTCAAAGGCATGAGTCGACAAAACGTTTATTTTGTATGTTCTATTTGCCATTCATGTTAAAACGTTTTTAGTATAAATTTTATCTGAATAAGCTTTAAATTTTGAATGAATGCACTTACTTTTGTGAACCACATCGGTGGTGTAATGGTTAGCGTGCTTGCCCTGAGTGCGGTAGTTCGTGGGTTCAATCCCCTGTCGGATCAAACCAAAGACAATTGAAATGGTATTTGTTGCTTCTCTGTTAAGCACACAGCATTAAGGAGAAAGAGCAAAGACTGATTGGCTCGAAATCAGGATAATGTGTCCAAGTGGGGCGACATGTCTATCTGTCGACTGTTCTTTCAGTAAGATAGCACTATAAAAATCCAACTAAGCGAGTTGGTCTAGTACAAAGCAGACCACATCATCATCTCATTGAAAATTAACTTGTTCTCACCATGATATGGCTGAAAAATTGCTGAGTTGGTATTAAACAACAATCATTCACTCACTCACTTACTTTGTGATCAACAAAACGTCTTGATCTTCTTTCACTTCTACAGGATTGTCATATTTCTCCCATGATGCACCATTATCTGTACTGTACATCATTGTCAACCCTGGATAAACTACATTTAGTTCCAACTTGCCATTTTCTATCCTGAAGAAAGAAAAAAATATATCAATAGAATAAAAAAAGTCAGAATTACAGCATATGGTAACTGATTTAAAATTATACACAGAAAGAGTAAGAGCAACGACGGGTTGGCTTGGAATCAGGACAATGTGCCCGAGTGGAGCGACATGTCTAACTATGGTCTCAGTGAGCTAGCTCTATAAAATTTCAACTCAGCGTGTTGGTCTGAGTAAAAAGCTGATATTATGATCATATCATCTAATATAACTAGTACTCACCATCATATAGCTGAAAATTGCTCATTTGGCATTAAACAACAATCGCTTAACTCATTTTATATATATATTTAAGGTGGTACCATATGACTTCAGGTAAAATTTGATCTGCTCGTTTAATTTTCTTATTTTTTTGGCAGTGTGTTTGAATATATCCACTGTAATAAATATCAAAATTTTAACAAATTCCAACCAACAAACTCAGAGCTATAAATTCACTAGCCATATAGCAGCTTTTCTCTCTGTGGTTTTGATCACAGAGATGCTTGAAATCTGCATACAAACATCATATGATCAAAACGTTCAACTGATTTTAAAGAGTTCTTCCCTGTAGTGTATGGTACCCCCTTAAGTAAAATTGTGAGTAAAAATATTCCTTTTCTTTTATAACACCTCCACATTCCACAGATTTAATAGGAGAACAAATATTGTTTGTTACGATTGTCTGTTAATCATTGTTTAATCTTTCTTTAACTTTCCATCATTTGTAAGAAAAATTGTAACAAACAAGCGCAAAATTAGTTTTTTAATGTTTTGTTTGTATTTTTTTTTCTTCAAGATAAATAATCATACCTTGCCCCAGGTGGGGGTATATGATAAGCTACTCCAATGTGGTCTATTCGTCCAAGCTCTTTGTATCCCAAACTGTTTGCAAATAATGTCCAATCAGCTGTCTCCAATCTTTTTCTGCTGTCCTTCTTTTCTTCACTTTCCCATGATGCTTTATGCCAAGCCCTCTCAGCCAATGGTAGGAGTCTTGGAAATATCATGCAATCCAATTGGTCTGGAGTCCTCACAAGCTCTGTCCATAACTGACCTTGCATACCTGAAAATGGTAATGACTGAAAATTTTTAAAAACATATACATTGTACAATGAAACCTGTCTGAACCGAACTCTGAGTAAACCGAAAACCTGCCTAAACCGAACCCTGAGTAAACCGAAAACCTGCCTAAACCAAACTCTGAGTAAACCGTAAACCTGCCTAAACCAGACAGATTTTACAGTCTGAATACAGCTACTAAATGTCTATGTCATTTGAACCTGTGTAAACCAAACACCTGTCTAAATTGAACAAATTTTTCAGTGCCAAAGGGGTTCGGTTTAGACAGGTTTTACTGTAGTTTAAACATACAGACAATGGACAAAAGTATTCGCACGCTTCCAATTTACCCTATATATTTCATATAAAACTACAGTTTTTCAAAATATTATCTTGAAATCAATTCACGTCCGATTTTAATCATTATTTTATCAACGAAAGCAGAAAGATGTGTAGTTTATAGTAGTAATTTTGAAATTACGTTTTGAAGCATGTTTTTCAAATCGCCATGATTTAAACACAGACTGAAATAATTTGTCTACAAAGGTACTATCAAAGCATTGTATTTCGAAAGAAATTAATTCAGTTGTGTGTTTAGCTTGTATATTCTCAAAATGTTTATCATAGAAAATTATTTTGAAATTATATGGTAAAACTACATAAAATTCTGTTTTTATTGATATAAAAATAATCGAAATCGGGTGTGAATTGACTTCAGGATAAGCTTCTGAAAAATTGTTGTTTTATATGAAATATATAGGGAAAACTGGAAGCGTGCGAATACTTTTGTCCATTGTCTGTAGCAAACAGGGGAGATATGTAACACATTACAATGTGGCTTAAATTTTGTCAAATTCTAAGGTAAAAATGTATATTTTCACATATTTTTTCTATTAAGACATTCTTTATATATATATATATATAAATAAAAACTATAACACAAATTTCCCAGACGTTTCGGCCATTATGGCCTTCTTCATTGGAAATATTTTTAACACTAAGGGTAACAATGGTTGCCAGAAACATGACGTTATAATTAGTCAGTGACGCTTTTTTGCCGCGATTGAATTTAACGTTCGTACTGTGTATTAAATCCATATGGTTCCAATGTTTTTTAACTTTTTTATCCAGAATGCTTCTTTTACTTTTCTGTATGTTTCAGTGCCGAAAACTCTTTCAATGCCGAATACTTTTAGATCTTCCGCAGGTTGCGTAAAGTGATTTGCAATTGGATCGTCTGTTTTCCGTGTCCGTATTTTTGAAAAATTTAGGAGCATTCGTTGGTAAAGCGTATCTCCTGTTTGTCCTATGTATATTAATTTGTTGCATTCTGTACAGTTGATACCGTAAATAACTCCCACAGTTTTACAATCAATTAATACTCGTTTCCGTCGTTGTCTTTAAATGTTCCACTCTCAATAACATGAGAACACAAAACACAGTTTTTAGCACATGGGCGACAAACGTTTTGTTGTTTGTAAAAAATCAAATTATGTTTCTTGTGTACCAGTATGTCTTTTATATTTTTGTCGCGTTTGAAAGCTACAATCGGCGGGTCAGGAAATGCTTTTTTGAGCCGGTCGGATTGATTTTAGATGTTTCCGGAGAGCTTTAGAATATGTTAATACAAGTGGTACTCTGTTGTTTTCGGTTTTTAGTTTATATTTCAAAAGTTCTTTTCTGTCAAGAATGTCCACTTTTTGAAGTTGTTCTTCAATGGATGTATTTTTATAACCTCGCTTTTGTAAGTTCATTTTAATTTCTTCTCTTCTTTTCATGTAGTCGTCCTCTTCTGAGCATATTCGTTTTACTCGAACCCCAAGGCCGTAGGGTATCGCCCGTTTAACTGCATTGGGGTGGCTAGATGTAGCTTGCAAATATTGATGCTTGTCTGTATTTTTGGTGTATAAATCCGTTTTTATGTTTCCATGGTCAATTATAACATTCACATCTAAAAACTAAATTTTGTCGGCAGAGTAACGTAGTTCAGTTTTGATTCTTGGATGTATTTTATTTGATAATTCGTGAAATCTTTTAATCTGTATATATTATAATATATATACAGATTAATACATGGGCATTTCCATATTGGCCTGGTTATCATCCCGAGACCCCCATATTGGCCCCAGACGCAGTCGAGGGCCAATATGGGTCAAGGGATGATAACCAGGCCAATATGAAAATGCCCATGTATTAAACTATTTATTACATACTTCCGCCATCTAGAAAAAAGACACCCATATTGGCCGGAGACGAAGTCGAGGCCCATATTGGCCTCGATATGGAAATGATCTTGTAGTAATCCAATAACCGGTTATTTTCATGGGGTGTGAAAATATGGGCAGTTTACTTCCGGTCATATTGGTCATACAAAAATGCCTATATTTTAACTAAGTATGTAATATATATATATATATATATATATATATATATATATAAATGGTGACTTATTTGGATGCAAGGTGGGTTTTTCTAATATATGGTTTTGATTTTTGGGCTTATGGTATTTAATGCCACTTTCAACAATATTTCAGTTATATCGTAGCAGTCAGTTTTATTGGTGGAGGAAACCAGACTTGTCCAGAGTACCTGGAGAAAAAAACACCGACATGTCACAAGTCCCTGACAAACTTGATCACATAATGTTGTATTGAGCACACCTCGCCATGGACGGGATTTGAACTCACAACTTTAGTGGTGTTAGGCACTGATTGCACAAGTAGTTGTAAATCCAAGTACCATTCAATCATGACCATAACGGTCCCTTCTAATAGACAGTTGACAATATAGAATTTTACAACAATTTGATAGATAAAATTGTTATAACACCACGCCAGCCATGTAAGTTTGGCTTGAATAGCGGCTGGGGCATAAAAATTTGTATCAAGATCTTACCAATAACATTTTTGACCTTCTTCAATGACACATGTTCCAATGCATGCATATCTAAATCCTTCTGCGTGATTGGATCACCTGTTAGTTTAAAGTCTGCATTCCCATAAATATTATCTGGCATAAAACCAAATGTTTTCCTTGTATCAATATATCTGGTTGCCCAGTAGAGTCCCCGTTCTTCTGGGTCAGGTTCCTGTGGATGGTCGAAGTACAGGTGGGTTCCTTGCGCCATGACAACCTTTCATTAAAGAAATGTATATATATGTTTAATACAGAACATTCACTTTTGAACAACCGGGGCCCAAGTGGCTCAATGAGTTAGGTAGTATTACCTAACAATTCATACAAGCCTATCACCAATACGGCGTGGGTTCACGCCCGGCTTTGTAAATTACAAAAAGTGCACTCGACTCGCAACCGTAAGTGATAAAGTTTACCAGTTGCTTGCCCATGGTCAGTGGTTCTCTCTGAGTACTCTGCTTTCTTTCACCACTAAAACTGGTCGCCATGATATAGCTGAAATATTGCTGAAAGTACATGTAGTGTTAAACACCAAAAATCAAAATCCTCAACCAACAATAATGTCATATATTCAATTTCAACTATCAGTACAAGTATGTCAGGTTCCACTGATAAATATATACATTATACTATTATAACTTTCTTTTGCAAGAATGGATTTCTCAGAGCAATATCGCATTTGATTTCAGATGTAAAATGTGATGAGAAGTTTATTGCAAGCATTACATATTTACAATAGTATGCCTATCGAGAAATTCGTGAAGTGATATCAGCTATAATCACGTCATTATAACGTTACATTAGATAACAGCGATATTAATATGTTAGTATCATGGCTCATGCTAGTAGTTGCTTGATTATACTAGATATTATTGCATGTAAAGATCAAAGAGAAAATGTACAGTTACATCATGTTTTGGTATAAAGAATGTGTATGAATGTACATGAACATGAGAGACTTAGACATAAACTAAAGTAAAAGACAAGATCTGAATAATGATTGGGATTAATATTATCTGTATTGGTGTTTAATGTCACTTGAACAAATTTTCAGTTGTATTGTGGCGGTCAGTTTCATTGGAGGACGAAAATCACCCACATTTTTGTACCTGAACAATGCAGCAATCAACTCACCTTATAGCCCTCATTTGCTAATTTATAAGCACAACCAGATAATCCAGATTCCCAAACATTCTGCCAAGCATATGCATAAACTTCCTTATTTGGGAAACAGGATCTCTTCATTGGTTCTAGAAATATTTCATCATGAATGACGCCATCTTGCCATGCACCCAGACATAAATCATGTTCAGAAACAATTTTCGCCACTTTTTTAATAAAATACTCCATTAGTTCACTAAACATTTTGACTTCTTTGGTGTTCACTAATTTTTTGCAAGCAGGTGATTCTAGCCAAGCTTCGTATGGAACTTCATCACCTCCAATATGAAACATTTTTAAAGGGGAAACAACCTCGTGCATTTTTTTCATTTCTACGACAACTTTTTCAACAAATCGATAAGTAGAATCGAGCCCAGGATTCATTGAATTTTCGGCATATAACTGACAAGATAAGAAATGCTTATTATCTGCAAGATCAGTCAGCATGAACTCTTTGCCTTTTTCCAAGTCTCCTTCATCTTTATATTTCAAATATCTGGCCCTCATGGCTTTGATGGCTGCATGGCTGTGTCCTGGCATATCAATCTCAGGAATTACTTCAATATGACGATCCACAGCATATTGTAATATTTCTTGATAATCTTGTACAGTGTAATATCCTGTTCCAGATGTTTCAAAATCTGGTCCTGAACCAAGCATTGGTAGAATGCACGTTCTCTCTGTAAGATCATGACCTCTCCTTCCTCCAACCTAAAATATATTTGTATGTTTGATTACCATACACTGAAAACAAAAAGAATGTAGATTATGAGAAAAGACAACTATCTGTGTTATAAACCCTAGAATACTGGTGCATATACATGTATAGAATAACGGCAGTTTTGAAGGTTGAGACAGACATTAACGCTAGTATCACAGCAAGTCTGTGATACTTTGGATTATAAATGATGAGACCTTCACAACTGATGTTATTGTTTTTATCGGTGGCATCGTAATGTGTTAATTTTCAGTATCAGAATCAGTTTGTTGTTACAGTCTTAGTGTTAACCCACTTGTTAATTTTCAGTATCAGAGTCAGTTTGTTGTTACAGTCTTAGTGTTAACCCACTTGTTAATTTTCAGTATCAGAATCAGTTTGTTGTTACAGTCTTAGTGTTAACCCACTTGTTAATTTTCAGTATCAGTCAGTTTGTTGTTACAGTCTTAGTGTTAACCCACTTGTTAATTTTCAGTATCAGAATCAGTTTGTTGTTACAGTCTTAGTGTTAACCCACTTGTTAATTTTCAGTATCAGTCAGTTTGTTGTTACAGTCTTAGTGTTAACCCTCTTGTTAATTTTCAGTATCAGAGTCAGTTTGTTGTTACAGTCTTAGTGTTAACCCACTTGTTAATTTTCAGTATCAGAGTCAGTTTGTTGTTACAGTCTTAGTGTTAACCCACTTGTTAATTTTCAGTATCAGTCAGTTTGCTGTTACAGTCTTAGTGTTAACCCACTTGTTAATTTTCAGTATCAGAGTCAGTTTGCTGTTACAGTCTGAGTGTTAACCCTCTTTAATTTTCAGTATCAAAGTCAGTTTGTTGTTACAGTCTTAGTGTTAACCCTCTTTAATTTTCAGTATCAAAGTCAGTTTGTTGTTACAGTCTTAGTGTTAACCCTCTTTTTAATTTTCAGTATCAGAGTCAGTTTGTTGTTACAGTCTTAGTGTTAACCCACTTGTTAATTTTCAGTATCAGATTTGGACAAGTAAAAATTCCTGAAAAAATTTGTCTGAATAAATAGAATTTGGCTTTCAGGCAAGTAGGTGAAAAAAATTTAGGCAAAGACTGTTGATACTGATAAAATATCTCTTTGTGAGATGAAAAGAAAAATGTATAAATTACTGATAGTAAAGTTATATCGCATTCACATATAATTCAACATAAACACAATAATTGAAGATTACCTCCCCTTGTACTTGTTGCAGACATTACTGCAGACAAAACATCTTCATATCGGTCTACTAATAAGTGCTACCTTTTCACCTTTATATGATTTATTGATTTTTCAAATTCTTCTCATCATGAATTAAGCTGAAATAACGCTCACTTGATATTTAAGAGCAACAAAGTACTTCTTCTTTCTAAAGTCATACAACCACATTTGTGGTGTATTTGGTTGGTGTGCCCACCTCCAGAGCCATGAATTTTGGGTTCGAGCCCTGGTGGGGTCAAACGATAGACAATAAAATTGGTATATGTTACTTCTTCACTAATCAGACATACAAATGTACTAGTAGTATAAAGCAAAGACTGGTTAGCTTGGAATTAGGATAATTTGTCTGACTTGAGTGAGCGAGTGATTGAGCCATTTTCCAGCCATATCATGGCAAGAACAACTTTGGATGACATGATGGTGTCTGCTTTGTACTAGACTAACACGCTTAGTTGGATGTTTAGCGCTATGTCACTTAAAACAATAGTCAGTGGGTAGACATTATTCTGACTCTGAACCAACCAGTTTTTGCTCTTACTCCTTAATGCTGTGAGCTTAGCAGAGAAGCAGCAAATACCAATTTCATAGTCTTTGATTTGACCCAACCAGGGCTCAAACCAACGATCCACCGCACCAGAGGCGAGAACATTACACCATCGATGGTACAGAATGTCGTTTCAGTGAGCAAGCACTACAAAAATCCAACTTACCGTGTTGCTCTAGTACAAAGCAGACATCATCATCATCATCATCTAATCAAAATGTATCTTGTTCTCGCCATGATATAGCTGAAAAAATTACTAAGTTACTTTAAGTCATACTCTTATTGTCTATATTCATGTAGTCAGAACAAAAACTCCTAATATTTACTGTATTATCCAGGGCTTTCAACATTTTTCAGGTGTACCAGTACTTCACCGTATATTACAGGCGGTACTTTTTATTAAATTTTTACAATTTTCATGAATATCTTATACAACACTCTTTCAAATCAAGAGGTACCAGAGACCATTTGAGGCTGGTAAAAGAACTTGGTACATGTTACCTCCTCTTAATGATAGGCCTTATTATCTAATACAATTTACATACGTGTATCTCGAATATCTGTCAGAGAACCAAAACACCTCCCTAAACTTCAAACTGTAAACTGACTACCTAGAATTTATGTCAGATCATAATGATCTTATTTCAATACTAAATATTACGACACAACCTTCATACCAAGATTTGAATCTTAACACTTTGTTGATATGGAAGAGAAGAAAATGAAAGTTTGTGACACTTAATCTTTTCGCTTTGCCATTAATATTGATAATATTTAAGTGGTTACAACTCCTGCTAAAAGTGACCAAATTCAATTTCGTGCAATTCATGTGTTAAATATTCCTCTGTACATCTCAGATCTGATTTACTGCACATGTAATTTTCAAGTAAGAAAAAAAAATAAAAAGCCATTCTTTTCTTAAAGAAAATTTGAAAAAAAACTCTGGAAAGTATAATATAAAAAAAAAATTCTTCTAAAGGAACAATTTAATACCATTCTACATGAAATCCTTCAGTGGCTATAGAATCAATGCCCTGATAAAATTTGTGATAATTTTTACTTTTTGAATACCGGTACTTATTGTCGGATGTTGTTGAATTCTATCCCTTGTCGTCGCTCTGGATAAAAAACATTACGAGAAATAATGTTACTCGTCTTGAAATCTCCATCAAACTAAGTCTTCCATGAATTATTTCTTAACTAAATATGTACATTTGTACATTGCAAATACTTCTAGATAATCAACCAAAATAACAGTAAACGAACATGTACAGTGAGTACATGATAATTATCAACGTTTGGGGAGGAGAGGGGGTTTCCCGAACATTTTTTATATTACCTTGGTCAACTCCTCTAAACCAGGAATTTCAATCCTCCATCCTTCGTCATCTGTTAAATGGAAATGGAATTTATTCATCTTATACATAGCCATCACGTCCAGTAATTTAAACACCTGAGCTTTACTGTGGAAGTTTCTAGACACGTCTAAATGCATTCCCCTGTAAGGGTACCGTGGTTCATCTTTTATTGTCACTACAGGTAGCGTGTTTTCGTTTATCAATGCTAATAGAGACTGAACACCATAAAATACACCACATGCCTTCTTTCCTAAGATTTCAATAATAGGAGGATTGTCTTTGACTGTCAGATGGTAGGCTTCCATATTATCATCTTTTTCACCTACATGTATTTGACTTAGTTTCATAATTATCACATTTTCATAACTTGCAGTATTGTCATTAGTACTTAATACTTTCACTTCCAACCCAATTCTCAAAGAATCTGTAAAATAAAAATATTGCATGTCATATGACAATCGACAATCTTTTTTTTTTTTTTTTTTAGAAATTTGCAATTTAGGCCTCAATATTTTTCCCCAGTAATCATACATGTACATTTGTACCAAACTTAAACTTGTCATATTTATATGATTTCAGTTACTGCACAAAAAAAATGTATTTCTGATATCCTTTAAATTCGCTTTGTATTGTGTCAGGTATATCAAATGGAGGGGGTGTCTGGTCATAGTTGGATTTACAACTACCTATGCAATCAGTGCCTATCACCACTAACGTTGTGATTTTAAATCAAGCTCATGGCGAGGTGTATTTGATACAACATTATGTGATAAAGTTTATCAGTGACTTGTGTCAAAACACATACGAAAATATTTGGTGGTTTGTATTTTCACAATTTATACTTTCAGTTTTCTGTTACAGAATGACATCCAACATATAAGTATTGACAGTCGTTTATTTTGATGCTCATATGTATGTGCACCCCATGTAAATAACCTGGTACATGTATACAGTTGTTGATACATGCAAAATATCTAGAATTAAAAATAATCTGCTTTATAATTCACTGATTTTTACTGGTATCAATCAATGTAAATATACCTAAAATGGGATATTCATCAAGACTTGAATTTTCTAGCTTTAATTTTTTTCTAATCACTTCAAGTTCAAATAATAAATTTGTATTTATACAGAGTTATCAGTCCTGACATTCACACATTAAAATATCTATCAATACATGTATCATTTTCAAGAAAGAATCAAATTATTGAAATTCGTAATAAAAAGTGTAAGAAAAATAGATAAATGTTTGAAATGTGAGACTACACAATATCAAATAATTTGCTTGGATGAATTTAATAGTCTTACAAGAATCTTGTAAAAGTTGAAAAGTTGACAAGAGGGATACAATGGTATACAGAAGAGTAAGGACAGATAACTCTGTGTAAATACAGGAGTTAGGAGAGATAACTATGTGTAAGAGATTGGTAGCTATTTAATCACCTTTTAAAATCTTTGCCTCATTTGAAACATCTTTTTCTGCAAGTATAACCCAATTTCCTGTTGCTAAATCAACTGTTTTATCTTTATCTATTACCATCTCATATGGTGTAGGTATCACGTCTTTTCCAGGTTTTTTCATGTCTTCAATCTTATTTTTCGCAAATCTTTCTTGTGGTGTCCAAGGATCATATTTATCTCGCCTCATTGTGCCACTTTCTAGTTGATATGAAAACCGCTTCCATTTTGAATCATTATCAAACGGCTGAACATATTGTAAATCGTGATGACTAGTACTTTTGACTATTCTAGGTTTAAGATTTTCTGTCGTAATGTACCAATTTGGCATTAGATCTGACCTTGCCACTGAATAATACTGAGCTTTAAACAAGATTTCTAATGAGTCATTTTTACACAGAGGTTTGAAGGATTTAATAGGTTCAATTGTAAACAGACACCCATTTATGTGACGGAATTTGACCCCAGAGTCGACCATCACAGCCTCAACCTCATCCGGGAGGATAGAAGGTTCTATCATTCTTATATGGCAGAAATAAATGGCCCATTTCTTCTCCCAGTCTAGTACTACTGAGCTATTATTAGTCAGTGTAATTTTAGCAGTATATGTCAGTTTTCCATCTTTTAAATTGTTTAAAACACTGTATTTTATGTCTAGATTCTCTGCTACTTCATCCAGATCAGCCTGTTCCATAGCTGTATAACAAAATAATTAAGGTTTTCATATTGTTAACATGGAAACAAAAACTGAAATGTCATGATCATTTATCAAGAAAATGCATCAGTGGTGTACAATGATTAGCATGCTTCCCTCAAGTGTGGTAGATCATGGGTTTGAGCTCCGTCAGGTTCAACCAAAGACTACAAAATTGTTTTTTGCTACTTCTCCATTGAGGTTGCAGCAATCAGCAAGAACTTTCTGGCTGGGAATCAGTATAATACACACATGTATGTCAGACTGGAGTAACATATCTATCCATTGACTGTCATTTCAGTGAGCTAGAACTATAAAAAAAAAAACAAAAAAAAAACAAAAAAAAGTCTGTTAAATGTGTTGGTCTATATACATGTTGTTAGTATGTGGGTTTTTTTTTAATGTGTACAGAATTTTTACTGTTTGTGTTTATAATTAGGTCTTTATTTTGTTAATTTTTTTCTACAAATGTATGTTGGAAATATGGTTCCAGAGGAGAAGATCAGAATTAGGATCCAATGTATTGTTTAATGCCAGACACATGTTTTTCAGTGTCTGTCCCAAGCCAGGAATGCAGGACTGTTGTCTACAAACATTTCTAATTTTATCGGTGGATAAAAGAAGTTGATGGTTATTAACAATTGCCAACCATGATACTTAATTTGGTGCAGATATTTTTAAGGGTTAGGGTTCTATATATATGTTTAATAACGCCACTTTCAACAATATTTCAGTTATATCATGGTGGCAAGTTTTATTGGTGGAGGAAACCAGAGTACCTAGACAAAACCACCGGCCTTCTGCAAGTCTCAATGCTGTATGGAGTACATCTCACCATGAGCACTCAGCAGGATCGTCTTAGTTTATAATTATTTTATTTGATCAATGATACAAAGAGGATCAGACAGGTTTTACCAACATTTACTGATTTGTTCATTTGGGGACTTGGGGGTGGATCGACAGGTAATCCATTAAAGGAATACTCCAGTCAGTTGAAAAGTCATTTTAATTCAATTCATTATAACTTTTTATTCATAAATAACTTATTATTTTAAAAAAAGCACCTTTATTAACATTAATATACCCAATTAAAAATGTGAATATTTGGAATTTCCTGTCGTAGTTTAGTAAGCAGCCATGACACCTCTTTATGTGACGTCATACTGACTGATCATGCTAGTTGAATAAATAACATGTATCTGACTCTTCCCAACATCATGTCCATTTGGTTATGTTTTAATATAAGATCAACTGCAATACAATGTTTATAATCTTATATCGTTCTAATTTTTTTCTTAATATTCCCATCCAATGTTACATTTTCATGAAACAAAGGAGTTTATTTGTATCAGGAGGGGGGAGGGTCTACGTATAATTTCATCTCAGAGAATTTCATGTTTTACGTGATTGGTCGTATAGTTTAAATAACTGTCAGTTTTAACTCGCTTTATGCATACACATGCTTTTATTTCTTTTTTTGTCCCCAATGCTGTCGTACTTTCCTGTGTTTTTCGAGTTCACTGGTCGATGTGTTGACAAGGGTAATCACACAAAAAAATTCTTCTCACATACATGTATTCCCTTTTAATTTCGTTAGTGCAATAAAATGCTTAACATAAAGTCATAATGATTTTGTAAATATCAAAAGATAAATATACGACGTTATTTTACGAATTACATAATTTTTTATGATAAAATTGCAACTGATCAATGCTGATATACATGTAATATACGATACCGGCACTAATACGTCACGGCTCTTTCGGAAGAGCTTTAATTGTAGGTATAATCCGAGAATGGATTATGTCCCTTGTCTCCTCACATTGTAGAGTGTTGAAAAATGGCGACCCCCATTGTTTGGTGGAACAGGCAACTTCAATCATCAAATTCTACCTTACGGTATATTATTTTTAACAGTCATTAACACAAATGTCTTTTAGTTAATGTCATTTAAATATTCACGCTAACTTGTTAAGACCATGGAGTTTTCCTTTAAACACACAAGACTTCCTTGTAATATATGCGAGTGGAAATGCCTTTTACGGTCACCTTACTGTTAACTTTATTTCAACATATAAAAAAAATCAGTTAATATGCTGGTGAATCATCATAATTTAATTTTTATCATTATTTTTCTATCAGTATTTATGGTTACTGGTTATAGTCTGCATTCTTAGTGTTAGTAATTGTTGTGACTGTAATTTATCGTTAAATCCATTCCAAAGGAAATACACTGTATTAACCAGGGTCCCTGAATGAGGCTTTGACTTGAGGGTGCCCAATTCCAACCCTCATACAAATCACTGAATGATTGATTGATTGATTTTTGGTGTTTAACACCACTTTCAACAATATTTCAGCTATATCATGGCGACCAGTTTTAGTGGTGGAGGAAGCCGGAGTACCCGGAGAGAACCACCGACCATGGGCAAGTAACTGGTAAACTTTATCACTTGCGGATGCGAGTCCATTGCACCCTTATTTGTAATTTACAAAGCTGAGCGCGAACCCACGCTGTATTGGTGATAGACTTGTATGAGTTGTTAGATCCAAGGGCAACGACCTATAACTCATTAAGCCACTCAGGCCCCTGAATGATTGATATTCAATGATACCGATAGTGATATCAGTGGTTTTCTCCGGGTACTACGGTTTCCTCCATTAATAAAGCTGACCTCCATGATATAACTGAAATATTGTTGAAAGTGGCGTTAAACACCATAACCCTAAGTTGCCTAACCTAAAGTTGGGTAAACCAACCCCGATAGTTACATTTTTTTTCTTTTATCCTTACTTTGATGTTATGGAAACAGATGTGATTATTCTGTAAAACCCTTATATTTTCAGTTGCCTTTGTTGAAGTCAATCTAGATGAAATAGTTTCACTCAATGGCCTGAACAAATCTGCAAAAATACTTTCACTTCAATACCAAGGGGACATAACCAATAATAGATATCTGTTTAAGGGTCTGTTTGATTAAAATCCACAGACATTCTTCGTCGTCATACTTTTTCAGTGATTTATACACACTGGACATTATCAATTTTTTATTTGCTTTTCCTTAATGAAATACGCAATTATTTCAATGATGCATATTTTGTTAAAATAATCTCCGTCCTAATATTTTTTTTCGAACATACCATAAATTTCGGAATATCATTAAGAGTTTTGATTTATCTTTAAAAGGTATGGGTAAACCTAGAGATTCCCGAATAAAAGTTATTTATTGACAACAACATGGCGATGAACATCATGACAGAAGATGTCCTTTATACTGTACGCATATTTTATGAAATTCTTATATACTTAAGACTTATGTCACAGTGTGAAGACAACCCTATCAGTCTGCACACACAGATCCTGGGACTTGAATATGACAAGGGATAATAAAGTGGGCAACTGCACTTAATTCGTTGACACAATTTAAATTATGCCGGGTGCCGATAAATATGCCTATTACAGTAGCGTTAAGCAAAAGATAATATTTGTTCTTTAAGAATTTTTTTATAGATACACTAGCACGCTATTAAAAGTAAAATTGCATTTTTCTTTAAAAAAAATGTTTGAAATACATTCATGTACTTTCATTTCACTTTAGCAGGGATTCAGCCAGAATTTTGAGACCATTAGTCACTTTTGCGGAGCAGAATTTTTTTTTCTAAATATGAAAATAGACAAGAATATAATAATTTACTTTTGATCTAATACCACACAAGTTGTAATACC
>MJUT01047307.1:95531-106198 GCA_002080005.1 Gigantidas platifrons
CGAAATATAGAAAAAGCAAATTAAAAAATATTGTAAAATACAATCTCCTAGGCCTATTTGTGCTCCACGCGACTATTTTATGGTTGACCGATTTCAGGTAACGTGACTTGGGTGCCATTACAAAACATATGCAAACAAAAAAGATCAGCGTGCGGACATTTCTTCATCAAATTAAACGATGTTTTGGCATTATATTTGGCTTAAGTGCCCAAGTAAACATGACATTTATCTTTGGTATAAATACCAGTTTGAATGTGAATTATAAGGAAATGTCTTAACTAACCGATTTACGGTCACATGTGGATACCACATAAATTGTAATAACCCCCTCTCCCACCCTTTTTGAAATGTTACTGTGCTTTGGTCTAATGCCACAATTGTAATAATTCATACATGTGGTCTCCAGCAGAAAAAAATATGCCTCTGCCAATTTGCCCAATGGTCCAACTAGTAATAAAATATATAGAACAAACATCAAAAACTGGAGTAAGTTGTAAAATAGATTATTATTTCTCAGTGGAATAATAAAAAAAATACTGTAGTTATTTTTTTTATTCATTGCAGACGCGTGTCTGTTTGTAAATAGCTCTATAAATAGAACGCAATTGCTAACACCCGGATGCAGATCCATCAAAATCTTATGGGTCCTCGTGCAGTGTATTTCAACGAATTGAATGACCAGCCGTTGCATATAAATGAACATATTAAATATGAGAACTAAAAATTTCATGTCACAGAAATGGGAATAAATACATCAAAAGTTCGTTTTCTTAAAAGTAGCTTCGGTGGATGCGTACTCCTAATTTTTTGCATTTTTGATGGTGCCATTTTTTATTAGCTCACCTGACCCAAAGGGTCATGTGAGCTTTTGTCATCACTTTGCGTCCGTCGTCGTCCGCGTCTGTAAACTTTTCATACTTTCATCTTCTTCTTTGAAACTACAGAACAGATTTGGACCAAACTTGGCAGAAATGTTCATTGGGAGGTCCTCTACCAAATTTGTTATTTTGGTTTAGATCGTAAATCCAACATGGCCGCCAGGGCCAATAATGTGTTCTGATTGGTTGAAACTTTNCGATGGAATTGTAACATTATAGAAATGATGACTGGATGGTCCTCTACTAAATTTGTTATTTTTGTGCCGATCGCATATCCAAGATATCCGCCATGACTCGACTTAGTTTTAACATAGGACCCTATGGGATAAATGTTTAAAAATTGTTTCCTCTGAAACCAGTAAGTCAGTTTAAAGCAAACATGGCATGAATGGTCCTTAGGTGGTCAACTTTCAAAATAATGTCATGTGACCCTGATCATCATCCAAGATGGCTGCCGTCAGTGAACATAGTTTTAACATAGGACCCTATGGGAAAAATGTTTAAATTTTGTTCCCTCTGAAACCAGTAAGCCAATTTAAAGCAAACATGGTATGAATGGTCCTTAAATGGTCAACTTTCAAAATTATATCCAGTGACCCAGACCTCCATCCAAGATGGCCGCCATCAGCGGACAAATGTAGGACCCTATGGGAAAAAATGTTTTAAAATCTTCTCCTCTGAAACCAGTAAACCAATATAGCAAACATGTCATCGATGGACCAAAGTTTTTATGTGTAGGTACATTTGTAAATATGTTAAAAGCATTGCTCAGGCATTTGAAAAAAAAAGGTTTTATAAAGGCATTGCTGTAAAAATTCAAATTGGTTTCACCGTTTGAATTAAAGACCAAAAGTTTAAAACTAAATATACAAATTCAGGCCATGTACACAAAATAGACTACATTTCTCGGGTTAATACAAATAGTGTATCGTATCCCTTTGGCTCTTGTTTAACAATTTACACAAATATGTGTCAAGTGACCTTTTCTTTCATCTTGATTGTCCAATCAAAATTGGCGGCAGGCAGTCAAATATATTGACCAATCTGACAATGTTCAGCTCTCAGTGTGGTCTCTGTATACAAAACTCAAGGTTTGATTGAAAATATCAACCCTGACTGCCAGAAGGGATGTCATTAGATGTTAGTGTATAATTTGAAAAAAAAATTCAGCAAGTATATTATTTTGATAATACATGTATGATGATAAAAGATTGATGATGATGAGAAATAAACAATAAATCAGGTTAAAATGTGGCACAGGAATGGAATTACCGATTGATATTTTGATTGCCACAAGTAAAAAGAAAGATTACAACAGATAGGATCAGAAAATGTTTCCTTAAAATGGACCTCCAATCTGTCTCAAAATAATATTTTATACTTTTCAATGTTATCATAATTAGAAAATTAGAAATTGTCAATGTTATATCACAATTACAAAATAAAAAATTTTCAATTTTATCATAGTAAATTTTACACTATAGATAACACTGTACATAGCGAAACATGTGATAAAAGATAGCTGAATACCACATTGAAACCATGATAATAACGTACATTATTTAAGAAAATGCGATTGTATTCTTATTAAATCTGAATTTTTTTTATTGAAATGTGCATCATTGTATAAAACTAATTCTTCAGTACTGTGAAAAATGACAGCAGGGTCATTTTTTGTTAAATTTATTAATAAATATGTATGATATTAAAATCTTTGTGTGTTTTTTATGATGTCTATACACATGTGCAATTCACAAAACAATCTCAAGGTTTTCTAACACCTACAGCAAAACTTGAAGTCTCTGAACAGGTAATTATCATCATTTTTTTTATTGAAAGATGTGACATTTTTTTCAGGTAAGTTATGAATGATTTACTATATTTATGGCTTCTTGTTACAATTTTTTTTTATTATAATTCTAAAGTTTATTGGTGTAGAAAATCATCAGTATCTATGATTGGATTGCAGAATTAAAGTTATAGTCACAAAATGGTGTCAAAAAAGGGAATTATGTTCGTATCACATGGTGTCCTTTTTAAGGGTTAAACGGTTATCCTACCTTGTACTTGTACTTGTACTGGTAATTTCCTCCTCTCTAAGGAGCACTCCCGCAGGATACAAATTTTGACTTAAAATTTTATAAAATATTTACATTTTGTTTAAACTGTACAGTGTCAGCACCACCTTATCGTGCATTAATCTCTTATCTATATAAAATGTCTCTCATTATATATGGCTTGGCTTTCAAGTGTTATTTTTGCTTAGGATCTCTGTTCGTTTCACTTGCAGACTATAACATAATGTTCTTGTAATTTGCTCTATGTCTATATGATGTTGTTTTCTCAAATGAGTTAGTTCATGTGCTGAAGAATCCATAATGAGTTGTAGTAGTTGCCCATTATTCTGTAGGATATCAAATGTATCTTTCTTTATACTGTCAATATAACACCTTAATGTCTTCATGTGCTTGTCACGTATAGGTTTCAATGTCACGCAAGTTAGTATAAAATGTTCTAGATCTTCTTTTTCCTTCTTACATATTTGACATATTTCTGTTGTTGCATTTTTGTTAAATTTGGCTTTTTTTGTCTTGGAGCATGTACGTTCCTGTTAGCAATCTTACTTTTGTTTCAGCTTTCTTTACTTCTATGCTGTTATGCTGTATCGTTTTCCAAACTTGATGTGGAGTTCCTAATGGACACTGTTGTATATTCAGATGTTTAAGTGTGGATTTTTCAAGCTTTTCCTCTTTCCATAGATTTTCCCAATAGTTTCCAATGTGTTTTTTTGTGATTTTCTTCCATTGGAGCTTTTCCGTTACAGTTTTCATCAGAACTTCAAGTTCTGGTAGTCCATATTTCCTGAATTTCTCTATTACTTTGCTCACATAGCACTGTTTTCCTGTTTTTGCCATACTCTCTAATATCCTACCAGAAAGAGAAATGTATTTTCTATTCGCGTTATTATTGTTTTGTCTCATTACAGATTATGTTTTCGAAACGAAGTAATAAACATAATGCAGGTTATTGACACGAATTCTTAAATTTTTATGCTTTAAGGTCAGGATAAAACTTGGTGTTCAGTTCGTTACGAACGTGAAACGATGCGGTGTGTACACACTGAATTCGTTCCGATAAAAACGCATTATTCTGGAAATCCCCCTCTACGTGTTTATTTAAAAATAGCGTAATTTGCATAATAGGTGTCGCTTTTGTGTGTGATAAGAACGACCATCGTGTCTCTGGCCTGCAGACGTCGTTACGAACGTCACGTCACGTACAGGAAAGTAATAGCTTTAAATTTACTGGTTGTTTCTCTTAAATTCTAATGAACATGGGTGTCTTTTCGCAGAATTATTAAGTAGATATGACAATTTAATGAACGATTACAGAGAAAAAACGAAATTTCAGTACACTAATTGTGAGAAACTGGCTACTTCGAGTTGCGTTGATCTTTTAGTGTTTACCGTGTCTCATGATACGAACAAAATAAAAATATTGTTCCGCGGTCTGTAAATTTATTAAGTAGGATTATATCTGTTTGCAATGTGCAATGTTTTAGATTTAAAGTTAAAAGATTTAACATGGTGCTGAAACATTTTTATTTGACATTTTCATTTTCTTCCAAGTCTTCTAATATTAATATGATATCATTCAAATGTTTTGAATTTTATGTAAGTAACGGTGTCCCATAATATTGTTGGAAAAATATCAACATAAAGACATAATATAAGGGCAAGTATTTGTGATTCATAAGGTCTGTTGTTAAGCAATTGCAGTGTGTATCCTAAAGGAATCAACTCAACTGGATCGCAAGGAAAAATAATCTCCATGGACACAATGTTAGTACATAATCTGCACGAATACTGGTGCTTTTAATGTAGGGTGATATAAAATGAATGATACCTTTATCTTCAAAACATTTTTTTTGGATGTGGTGATACTTGGGCCTTTTAAAAACACAAAACATTTCACATTATTCAGTTGTTTATTATTTAAGTCTCAAGTCACACATCTTCTTCCAATTTAGGAACCGGATTCACACATGAATGTATAAGGTTCCGCGAAAACTTTGCGCAGTGTCGGGCAACACAGCAGCCTTCTTCCGACTATTTACAGGTAAAACTATATACAGGTAGGCGCTGGTCTAGTTGTTGTCAGGACGCGCCTTGAGGGCGCTCCTGAATCCCTCTACTGTGTTGGCCGAAGTTGTATTCGCTGGCAGTTGGTTCCAGTCCCTGATGGTCTTGGGGAAGAATGAATTACCGAAGGCCTCACTGCTCGTTCTTTCTTGATAAAGGCGATCTTTGCCTCTAGTCCTGCTGTCGTTGGATTGAATATATTGGTGGCTGTCTATATCAATTAATCCATTTTTGATTTTAAACAGCATGCATAGTCTATTAGTCTTTCTCCTTTCTTCTAATGTTTCCCACTTCAAAGATTCTACCATTTTAGTAACACAGCCAGGTGTTCGGTCTGTGTAATTGTTGAAAACGAATCTTGCGGCTCTTTTTTGTACTTTTTCAAGGTTGCCAATCTTTTTCCGGTTTGTCGGGTCCCATACTGAGCTTGCATACTCCATTGTTGGTCTCACCATTGATGTGTATGCTGCTGATTTCACTGGTTTGGTGCAGTCTTTTAGGTTGCGTCGAATAAATCCCAATGTTTTGTTGCCTTTGCCAATTGTGTTGTCTATGTGCCTGTCTCAGGCGAGGTTGTTAGAGATGGTGACACCTAAGTATTTACTTGCGTCTACTGTATCTATTGTATGTCCATGTAGGTTGTAAGTTGTTGGCAGTGGTGGTAAGTTCTTAGGTGTTATTCGTATGACTTGGCATTTCTTGGTGTTGAAACTCATTTGCCATTTGTCTTCCCAATCTTGTAATGATGTTAAGTCATTCTGTAATAATACGCTGTCAGCTTGGTTGTTGATGGTACGGAAGAGTAGGCTGTCATCTGCAAATAGTTTCGTTTCTGATGATTTAGCCATTTCTGGCATGTCATTGATGTAGGTCAGAAACAGTAATGGTCCCAAGACGGTTCCTTGGGGTACACCAGACAGGACTGGGGCTTGCTCTGATANGTACATAATCTGCACGAATACTGGTGCTTTTAATGTAGGGTGATATAAAATGAATGACACCTTTATCTTCAAAACATTTTTTTTTGGATGTGGTGATACTTCGGCCTTTTAAAAACACAAAACATTTCACATTATTCAGTTGTTTATTATTTAAGTCTCAAGTCACACATACAATTCCATGATTGAAGAACTGGTTATAAGGGAGTCATTGTAGAATATCACCATACCATTTAAACATCATCAGATATTACAGTTCCCCGAAACATTCATGCAACTAGTTTACTGACAAAAGTCTTTGAATGTTCTTACAAATTGTAAGACTTATTGGAATTTAGTTGGTATTGTTATGTTCTACAGTTAATGCCCCATATGTTAATGTATGTTTCGATGTGAAACCGTTTGATTATAGAAGAATTTTTATGCATTTTCTTAAATAATGTATGTTATTTCTATGACTATGGTTTCAATGTGGTATTCAGCTATCTTTTATCACGTGTTTCGCTACAGTGGATAAATGTCCAGAGTTAATTCTTTAAAAATTGATCAAGTATAATTCCACTTTTAGTTAGCAATAATTTGTATTATGTGACCTTAATTTTGATTTCGTCTCACAGTGCATTTAGTATTAAGTAAACCTGTATTTTGTGACCCTATATCAATGTTCCCTTGGAAGGTGGGGGTTGGAGTGGGGGTTATGGTGTTTAATGTCACTTTCATCAATATTTCAGTTATATCATGGCAGTCAGTTTTATTGGTGGAGGAAACCGGAATACCCGGAAGTCACTAACAAACTGTATCACATAATGTTGTATCGAGTACATCTCATCTGAGCGGGATTCGAACTCACAACAACCCCCCTCCTTTTTCGCCTTGGAAGGTCACATAAGACAGGATTAACTGTAGAGAATTAATTAAATTAAATTCCGTAGCTGTGGAACTGTAGCTCTGATGTTTTTTTTTTATGGTATTTCTTCTTTTTTTTTTTGTGAAGATAGACTATATAAGAGCTACATGTATGGATCAGCAGCTATTAGATTCCTTTGAAAATATTTTTGGAAAAGCCATACCAAATGAGTAATAATCAGATTACTTATCATGTACATGTAGCAAGAAAAAAACTTAAGATACACATATTGAATTTAGTGTGAATGATGTGTTTCTGTGATAACCTTCAAGAGCATGTTAAGTAATAATTTACACCTTTATTGAATTTTATCTTTTAGATATTAGCTTGCTTGATATTGATTTATTTACAATTGAGCTGAATATTGCATGTAATCTTTTTACAGCATTATAGATTCCATTCAAATAATTAGACCAATAAAGTGTTGTATTACCGGTAATGCATAAAAAAGTTATTAATACATCATTATGTAGAGAATACCATGGTAATTTGTTTTTATAAGAGGGTGGTATTAGTATAGCACAGTACAGTACTGCAATTTTTGCAGTGTTTTAATTTTTAATGTAGTGGCAATAATTAAGTGAAAATCGGTATGTCTTTGCTACAGCCACCCGTCACATTATGATGTACATGTGGTGGCAATAATTTTGTGAAAATCAGTATCCATGCTTCGGTTTGTTAAATTGTTTAGAGAATATTATAAATTTCATATTTGCAAAAAAAAAATTGTTATGGATGAAATAATAAAATTGAAATTTATCTGAAGATTTGTCATCTTTAGCAGTCTGCCTGTGGTTGATTGTTTGTTTGTTTGATGGTGTTAAACACCACTTTCAACAATATTTCAGTTATATCGTGGCGGTCAGTTTTATTGGTGGAGGAAACCGGAGGACTCGGAGAAAACCACCAACCTGTCGCAAGTCACTGACAAACTTTATCACATAATGTTGTACACCTTGCCCTGATGGAGATTCGAACTCACTACCTCAGTGGTGATAGACACTGGTTGCATAGGATTTACAGTCGATGTTTCATCGCAGTTCCAACAATAGTTTGACACAATGATGTATTAGTGTTGGTAAATCCGGATTACCTCATGTTTATGAACAAGGAGGTGACTATCATATTTAGACTCTATGGTTTACTTCCTTCTAAAGACTTTTATTAAATTATTTGGCTTTCTAATATTTTGGCTTTGAGCGTACGTAATGAAGGTTATTCCAGAAACACGCCGTGTGCACTTAATTCGATATCTACGTTTTTATTGTACATATGGTACATGTAGCATATTGTGTGGAATTTCTAGTGAAGGAAAATGATAATGAGTAAGAATCTGGCAACAAGGTAAGGGGCTGAAAGAGACATATGTTAGCTTTATCTAGTTATTTTGTTGGGGCCGTCGTGATTGTGATTGTATGGTAGTTAGGTGTATAACTACCTATGCAATCAGTGCCTATCACCACTAATGTGAGTTCGAATCCCACTCAGGCAAGGACATGAAGGTGTACTCGATACAACATTATGTGATCAAATCTTACAGTGACTTGCAACAGGTCGGTGGTTTTCTCCGTGTACTCCTTTTTTTCTCCACCATAAAAATTGACTGCCACAATATAACTGAAATATTGTCGAAAGTGGCATTAAACACCATAACTCCCTCTGTAATTCTGTGTACATTAAAGTTGTACATGTATCTATCTATGGGAACATTTCATTTAATGGTTGGATACAATTTTTGTTTATAAATGAATGCATGTACATGCCAATTCTATGCTATGCTTTAATCTAAAAAAATAAAATTAATAAATAATTAAGCCAATTTGTTTGATTTGACCAAAGATAACTCTTAGAGTTAATAGATTTTTGTGTTGGTAGAGAGAGAGGAAATGTTTTATTTCCCTATAGTGTGATTATTATTTGTATTCACACATAGCATTGAGTTCTTGATCTCATCTTGACATTTATTATCCGTATTATTGAGAGAGAAAAAAATAATGAATTGTGGTCACTTGATATTTTTTTCTCTTTTTAAACATCCCCAATGTCTTCTAATTCTTGATTTGAAATATTTATATTTATTGCAATCAAGGTACTTGAAGACAACTAGCCAACAGAAGTACATTAATTATTGAGCAAAAGGGTCCATTGATCTTTCCTTACAAGAAAACAATAACACATATTGCACCTGTTAATTTCATTTTCAAGATTGATGTACATTTCACAGGTGTATATTGAAGTTATATATGTAATGTTTTCATGTCTTTGAAATTGGACATTAATCAATGAACACAGGAGTCAATTGATCATTGATCATGATCTTTGTATGTTTCAGATGAAATAGATAACCAATTGTATTTCCAGTGGAAAATAGAAATTTAACAGGTGTGCCATCATCATATCATGGAACCACATCCCGATGAACATTTCCACCCCGGGGATGAATTGTTAGAATGGTCAGAAGACCATGAAGGACTCAAAGGTATATGTATATATTGTTTTGATTGTAGCACATTTTCTATAAAAAAAAAATTTAATAAATAATAGAATACAATGCACTAGCCATTGGTTAAAGCATTGCTAATTTTTCTTATGATCGCCTTTTTCGAAAATTACTTAAGAATTATCATACGATAATCGTAACTAAAAATCTTACGAATAAACTTACAAATTTTGGTGAAAAGGGACATTGGTAATTACCCATACGTTGAATGCAACTAATGCTAGATGCATCCAATTAGATCTCATTTACAAATAAAATTTTAGCAAGTTTAAAAATTTGAACAGATATTACAAGGTTGAAATAATTGGATTTTCTTTCAAAACGTAATGTTTTTTATAGTTCATTTTGTTCTCATTGGATTTTATAAATGTTATAAATATTTTTGCAAAGATAAAGTAGATTGACAATTGGAAATGGATTAAGACCAGTAGAGTAAGTTTTAAAAAAAATATAATAAATTGGAAGTCATGAAACCTGCCACTTTTTTTAGCCTGTCCTAAGCCAGTGAAGACGGATTTCTAACACCATACCTTGTGGGTTTTTTTGTATTCAGTTGCTTGAGGTGCTAGGGGGTTATTCATTTACTTGATATTAGTCACTAGTACTGTATATACTTTCTTTTCATGATAATGCTTAAAGCGTTTCTTTTTAAGGAACTAAACCAAAAGGAAAATACACCAAATTCTCAGAGCATGCTAGAACACTTATTTCTACAGAAAAACAATGTGCCTTGTTTTGTGGTGGGAAGAAATGTAAATATTGTACATGGGAAAACTGGGACAAAGATAAAATGGAGATAAATGGACTCTACTCTAATTGGTATGTATATATGGCAAGAACAGTTTACCATGGATAAATTTGTAGCACTAGAAATGAAGCATCAAAGTATATATTTTGTTTCCCCTGGAGGAATCCCAGTGTGTAGAAATAGGGCATACAATCAATCCTGTCTTATATATAACCTTCAAAGGGAACATTGAAGTAGGGTTGGATAAGATGGGGGTTGCCGAATAGAGGTTTTTATTAATATGAAATGAAATATACTGTGAAGGGAAATTAATACTAAGGTCAATTAATACAAGATATTGCTTAATAGAGGTGGTCACTAAAGCAGGTTTGACTGTACTTAATAGAGGTGGTCACTAAAGTAGGTTTGACTGTAACTTAATAGAGGTGGTCACTAAAGCAGGTTTGACTGTAACTTAATAGAGGTGGTCACTAAAGCAGGTTTCACTGTAACTTAATAGAGGTGGTCACTAAAGCAGGTTTGACTAACTTAATAGAGGTGGTCACTAAAGCAGG
>MJUT01047307.1:106331-138097 GCA_002080005.1 Gigantidas platifrons
TAATAGAGGTGGTCACTAAAGCAGGTTTGACTGTAACTTAATAGAGGTGGTCACTAAAGCAGGTTTGACTGTAACTTAATAGAGGTGGTCACTAAAGTAGGTTTGACTGTTGTAGTATCTCTGATATAGAATAGAACACCTATGGTAGATGTGCCCTTGGGTTGTCTGAGATAAATTAAATAAACAACTCACATGATAACATAGATGAGTGTCTGGTGTTTGGAGAATGCTTCTCTTCTTGCACGTTCAAGACAACATCCAGTAGCTCTTAATGGACAAGAGTTTGTTAGGGTTAAGGTATTTAAAGCTAATATTTCAGTTATATCGTGGCAGTCAGTTTTGTTGTTAGAGGAAACTGGAGTACCTATAGAAAACCACTGACAAACTTTATAACATAATGTTGTATCGAGTACACCTTACCATGAGCAGGATTCGAACTCTCAACATTAAATCCAACTACGTGCAAAAGGTAGCACAAGGTAAAAATATAGGACAGGTAAAGATGAATTTCTTACAATAGTACAAATGTATGGTGTGATGTCATGCAATGATTACTTAATGCTTAAAAATGTGTTTTTTAATAAAAATAAAATAATAATAATAATAATAAAATACATTGTAGATGTAAATTTGTTTTCTTCTAAAATGATAACTATGTAACCTACCTTTTACAGGGTAACAGACAATATATTAGCTATGGCCAGACCATCAACTACCGCCATTAACAAGTTTAAGATTATAGAACAGTTTAAAGAGTAAGATAATGTTTTGTATGGTTTGTATTTAAATGGTGCTTCAGACCTTTTACATGCAGTGAAGAAAACAATCATAAATTTTGAAAGTTTTCAATGTCTAAAAATGATGGACATGATTGAAATCTGCATCCCCAGGATTATTATGTATCTTCTTTGAACATCTTGAAGAAAAATAGATGTACTTGTTAGAATATTTCTTTTCTGAATTCTAAGCCTGATATTTATTTTCTTGCACTGTTTAAAAGGTTCCAGTTCCACCAAATAATTACAGGGAGTGAACCCAGGTGTTCATGTAAGATAAACAATTCCTGTTTCTTATAACAAACACACCGTATTACTCATATAGTCAAGTGTGGTAAAGGTCTTGTCTATGATAGATGAAAGAAAAACTCTGCATAAAAGGGTAAAGATCCTACAAGTATCTAACGATTTTTTTTTGTAGCGATGACTTCACCTTTGATGTGACATGGTTTATTGACCAGTTTATTTTATCTCCTTCTTTTAGGAAAAAACACCAGACACTATATATATGATTAAACACTTGACATGATGCTGATCAATGTATTGATCTGACAAAAACAAAACAATTTATATACTGAAAATTATTTTAAATTGTGCTAACTGGCAATATTTTGATTCAAATATTTCCAATTCCTTACGAGCGGTTGTGGTTGTGATCGTATGATTGTTGGATTTACAACTACCTGTGCAATCATTACCTAAAGTTGTGAGTTCGAGCCCTGTTCATCGATATTTATGTGATAAAGTTAGTCAGTGACTTGCAACAGGTTGGTGGTTTTCTTCGGGTACCCTGGTTTCCTCCGTAAATAAAACGGACCACCATTATATACTAGTAATTAAAATATTGTTGAAAGTGGCATTAAACACCATAATTCTATAAACCAAACCAAATACCTTACTGACAAAAAAATATAGGGTTTATACATGTATCTGTTTACAGTAATTTTCCTATTTAATAAAGAACTACAATATCATATTTATCATAGTTCTTCTATATGATTTCTGCCTTTTAAAGTATTGAATAAATATTGATTTACAAAATGTAGCTATGTTACTGGTATTTATTTAACACTAATTAATAGGCAGAAAAGAATATGACAATATACCAATCATGTCATTTAACCAAATCAAAGGGACCCATCATTTTTCTTGAAATTAGCCATGTAGTTGGGTAATAATGTGTAATTTAATTTAGATAAATATTTCTGTGAAAAAGATTGATATCTTTTTTGGAGTTTTGCAAGGAAACAACATATCAGAGATTACAAGGTTCTTCTGTGTAACTATAACATTTTTGCAGATGTCTAACTTTGTACAAGTTATTCCATTTGTACATGATGTGTTTTCTATCTTTTTACATGCTATTCCATTTGTGTGGCAGTCTAACTTTTTATAAGTTAATCTATTTTTGCATTTTTGATGCAATAAGTTTCTATTCCTTATTTTTATTTAGACTATCATATTTTTTAAGCATCAGTTGGGACAGTTAATTAAAGAATAAGGTATCACAAACATTCTGTCCATGGATAGGAGAGATAAAAATAAACAATTTAGGCCAAAATTTTCATCAATATTTAACAATCCATAGGAATCAGAAACAAAAAGTTTGATGTTTGACAAGCTGATGAAAATATCAGGGAAGAAGTCTTTGTAATTATGGTTTAGGGTAATGGTGTTTAATGCCACTTTCAACAATATTTCAGTTATATCTTGATTGTTCCCAAAGAAAACCACTGACCATCCACAAGTCACTGACAAACTTTATCACATACCAATGTAATGTTGTATGGAGTACAACTCCCCATGAGTGGTATTTGAACTCACACCATTAGTGATGAGAGGGACTGATTGCATAGTTAGTTGTAAATCCAACTACCACACGATCACCACCATGACAGCCCCCAAAAAGTCTTTAGTCTTGTATGTTTTGTTGAATGTTTAACAAATAATGTTACTATCCACTTTCTTCCAGTTTAAAATATTTTTAACGATGACACTTAAAAGTGGCCATTAACAGATTTGTTGGAAGCTTGTTTAACAACGTAACATGCTGTTTGTGGAAATTTGTACAATTATAGTTTTCAATATGAATTTTTATTGATCTTAGAAATCAATATTGAATGAGGTTGTGACTTTAGGTCAAAGTCAATGTTGGTTCCTTGTGTCCATAAAAACTTATATTGATACTGATAGATACAAAAGACCGTAATTGTTTTATTATATAATAGGTCAGTGAAAGTGAATAGTCGTCAATTAGTTTTAATCAATACAAAAGACTGTCAGTAAACTGTGAGAGTCATCATTTGATATTATAACATTGCAGTATTTTTTGTGTTTTCATTTTATTTATGATATTTAATATATATTTTTTTTCATAGAAAAGGCATAAACTCTGTGATCAGCATACAGAAACAAGGAGAGCATGGCGACTGTGGATTTGGATTAGAGAAAAGTGGATTTACCTATGATCCACAGATTTTCATGGAAAATAACAGTTAGTATATATTAGTTGAAGCTGTTTGTGATTTTGGTGATATTTGACAAAGACTTTGTTTTGTCTAAATAAAAGTTTTGTATTCAAAGGTATTTTCACAATTTTATGCTAAAACTTGCCTACAAAGAATGTTTTGTAGTGTATAATTAGAGTTACATGTAAGGATGTAAGATTTCAATTGCAATGGATCATTTAGCTTTGACTTCGTGGACAAAAATGACAAAAAATGGAGAATTTAAAACATGAGCCAATTACCTTGTAGTGACATCTTAAGCATATTTAACTGTATATTTTTTGTCATATGAATTCATACTTATATTATTTTTATTTCAGTTTATTTTTACAATTTTGGATGGTAAGTTTAGCTTTATATACAGGTATTATTATAATACATTGTAGTATACTAAAATCATACACTCACATACAATTGCAACATGCAACATGCAATCATTCATGCAATATAATTACAGAGCTGTCCGGTGTTATCACACACCTAAGGGTTCANTATATTAGTTGAAGCTGTTTGTGATTTTGGTGATATTTGACAAAGACTCTTGTTTTGTCTAAATAAAAGTTTTGTATTCAAAGGTATTTTCACAATTTTATGCTAAAACTTGCCTACAAAGAATGTTTTTTTAGTGTATAATTAGAGTTACATGTAAGGATGTAAGACTTCAATTGCAATGGATCATTTAGCTTTGACTTCGTGGACAAAAATGGAGAATTTAAAACATGAGCCAATTACCTTGTAGTGACATCTTAAGCATATTTAACTGTATATTTTTTGTCATATGAATTCATACTTATATTATTTTTATTTCAGTTTACTTCTACAATTTTGGATGGTAAGTTTAGCTATATTAAACACAGGTATTATTATACACTCACATACAATTGCAACATGCAACATGCAATCATTCATGCAATATAATTACAGAGCTGTCTGGTGTTATCACACACCTAAGGGTTCAGTGGTTGATTTCACAGCTTACCAAGATTTTTGACAAAGGTTACAACATCCGGTTATATCGCACATGCATACTATTATACTATTGGATGGTTCTTAAAATTAATAAAGGAAAGATTTTATTTTGAAAATTTTCGAAATTGAAGTTTATTCCTATTCCTTCAAAATTTGCTCAAGTTTGAAAACATTTTATATCTTTTAATATAATTAGAGTTAATCCTCACATAGCAGTAGTCTCCATCTGAACTTTTCCAATAAATTTGCATTTGATATGTAAAATACATATGTGCGAAATCACTGATGCGCAAACACCGGTGCCAAGACTGTATATTTAAAATGAATGTAATTCATATTGCATATGACTATTATGAATTTTCAGACATTGTTCAAGAATACTGGATATTTTATAAAGAAGGATGAAATACAGTTAGGGTTATGGTGTTTAACTCCACTTTCAACAATATTTCAGTTATATGGAGGTGGTCAGTTTTATTGGTGGAGGAAACCGGATGAAACCACTGACCTGCCAAGTCACTGACAAACTTTATTACTTATAGTTGTATCGAGTACACCTTGCCATGAGTGAGATTCGAACTCACAACGTTAGTAGTGATAGGCACTGATTTCAAAGGTAGATGTAAATCTAACTACCATACCATCACGACCACGTATATCTTTTTTCCTATGGAACCCTGTTTTGATCTTGACTAAAAGACAAGTCTGACGAGCTACCTGAAGGAGATGTACTTTTTCATGCATAAAATGAACGTTTTTTCGTTTTTTGTTTGTTTTTTTTAATAATTTCATATCATTTACAAATAAAGGTACAAGAACAGACTTCAGTCCTGATTTTTAGAAGTTAAAATCGGACACCAAATTATTTATGGGAAGATAAAGTTTTAGATTGTTAATTTTCTACATTCTCTGGTACAATGTATTGTTGTTTTTGTTTAATTAAGGAATGATTATGGTGTAGCGTCATTAAGGACCATACTGGATATGGTCAAAGTAATTCAGTTTGCCGTCTCAGATGGCAAAGTTGCCATTCATTGCCATGCAGGACTTGGTAAGTAAATGTACCAAAAAAAGATTGTATATCATTTTAGCAAAAACATATGCCTTTCATTGAAATTCTGACTTGTTAGTTGCATAACATATAAAGTCCAGTACTTTAAATAATTAATATCAATGTAAAAATGTGTGTTCTAAGGCATTTTAGCAAAGTCACCTGAGAAAATGATGTAGTTTCACGCTTCTTTGGAGTTTTTCTTCATTCAGATTTTGACCTCATTTTTCTGGTTAATAAGTCTATATTGACCATGTTAACTTAAGGTCAATTGATGTTTTCTTCATAGCCTTGTACAGTGAAACCTATTTAAACCAAACCTCCTTGGGATCAATTTTTGTGTTCAGAATAGACAGGTGTTCAGTTTATACAGGTTAATTTTTATGTCCCCGCCACTAAGTGGCCGGGACATATAGTGTTAACCATGTCCGTAATTCTGAAATAAAACTTTTTTTCTCTATGCTTTGAGATATTATTGACTTGATATTTGGTGTGTGGGTGTATAATGATAAGCTACAGATCAAGTTTACGTTTCGTTCTGGTCCAATGATTTTTGGCCGAGTTATGGCCCTTGGACTTTGAAATTTGGCCAAATATTTAGTTGTCACCACTTTATTTCACTATGATTTGAGATATTGACTTGATTTTTGGGATGAGATTGTATAATCATAAGTTACAGATCAACATTGAAATTCATTTGTTATTCTTAGCCTATTACTGAGGGAATTAAAAAAGGATGAAACATTTGTGAGCCTCGTTAATATTCACGGTGAGGACATTCATGGCGTTCCGACATGTCTAGTTTTTTAGGACTTCATTTAAAGTTTTTTTTCCAGAATGTTGGTTTATTCAGGGTTCGGGTTAGACAGGTTTCACTTTATTAGTAAAAATAGGTCTTTTTGAAGTAAAAAAATATTAACTTTTACAGTCTCTAAAACACAACAATTAAAGATCCCAGTTGTTTTTATTGGCAATACATTTTCTCCTGTTCCTTCCACTTTTAAAACTTTTTAGCAATGGTACAGCTGACATTCAGAGCTACATATATAAATGTTGAATTTATTACTCAAACTTATTAACACATATGAAACTGAATGAGGTTTAATTTGACTTCCTATTAATATTTTACAGGTAGGACTGGTGTTATAATAGCCTGTTACTTAGTCTTCACAAATAGAATCCAAGCTGATGATGCAATACAGTTTGTTAGATCTAAAAGGTTAGATTATTTATGCTACGTGTACTCGAAATCATTCAGAGGAGCATTTAGTCACCACCTCTGTCGGAATCAAAGGGTTTCTGGCTGATATCTTAAGTTACATAATTATGTTGTACTATACCTTGTATTGCATTAATACTTAATGTTAGCAAAATACAGGTCAAACATAATTTTGACAATGATGCCTTATATCATTATTGAGTTATGCCCATTGAAAGTGTTCAAAATAGTGTTAAATTTGATTTTATTTTACACAAACTAATATTCTTTCAATGATAAACAAATACAAGCCATATGCAATTTTTAGGCTGATACTTTTTACGATGACATTATAGCAATTTTAGATTATGTTGATCATGTCATGGCCAACAAAAATTGAATTTGTTTATATCTTACAGCATGTGGCAAGGATTATGTGATATAACTTTATGGGATAAAGTTTATCAGTGACATACAGAAGTTTATTTTTTTATTAGCTCATCTTATTAAAGGCAATGTGAGCTTTTGCCATCACTTGGTGCCCGTCGTATGTCGTCCTTTAACTTTTCACATTTTAATCTTCTCCACTGAAACCCCTCAGCCAAATGAAGTGAAACTTGGTAGGAATCATCTATAGAAGGTCCTCTCTAAAGATTGCTCATTTTGTCCTGATCCATAAACAAACATGGCCACCATAGGCAATTCTTGTTTCTGATTGGCCGATTTTTTTAAATCTTCTCCTCTGAAAACGCTTGGCCAAATGAACCAAAACTTAGTAGGAAGCATCTATGGCATGTCCTCTATAAAGATTGCTCATTTCGTCACGATCCGTTTACAAACATGGCCACCACAGGAAATTCTTGTTTCTGATCGGTTGATTTCTAAAAAATCTTCTCCTCTGAAACCGCTTGGCCAAATGAATCGAAATTTGGTAGGAAGCATACTTGGAAGGTTCTCTACAAAGATTGCTAATTGACTTTCGATCCGTTAAAAAACATGGCCACCACAGGCAATTATTGTTTCTGATTAGTTGATGTCTAAAAAATCTTCTTCTCTGAAACCGCTTTGCCAAATGAATCGAAACTTTGTAGGAAGCATCCTTGGAAGTTTGCCCATAAAGATTGCTCATTTAGGTCCGATCCGTTAATAAACATGACCACCACAGGCCATTCTTGTTTCTGGTTGGTCGATTCTAGATATCTTCTTCTCTGTAACTGCTTAGCCAAATTACCAAACCTTGGTTGGAAGCACCTATGGGAGGTTCTGTATTAAGTTTCCTCAAAGCAAAATGAAAGGTGAGCGACACAAGCTCAGTACACTGAGCCTCTCTAGTTTGTTTCTTTTTTACCAAATTTAATATTTTGTCTTTGAATTATTTTGTAATTGTCATTCAAATATAAATCCCAAGTGATTGAGAATGGTACTGAGTATTTGATGATTTTTGTTATTACTGTGTATATTAACATTTTTTTCAGACATGGTGCCATTCAGACAAGAGGTCAAATGGAGGTCATTAGAGAATTTGAACAGTACTTAAAACCATTAAGAATTATTTTTGCTTTAGAGTAAGTGGTGTTTTATTTATTACAAATGAAGGACTGGTTTAACCCCCCCCCCTTTTCCAATCATCTGTATTACTGCTGGAATATGCATACCAGAATCAGCGTAGAAACAATTTAACCTCCACATGTATATCATTATGGTAAATATTTGCTAAAAGATAATTAGTTTTTGTTTTAGGCTGATTACGGTTCTTGACAGAATTACTATATATATGAAAGTTTTTTTCTTTATATTCTACTGTTTCTGTGAAACAAATTGAACTCTCAGATTTTTTGTGAATATTTTCATTGACTTAATGAGCAACAAAATTGAAGACATTTCTATGGACATTCAGAGCCACAAAACCATTGTGAATCACCAAAAAAAAGATTGTCTTATGTGACCATTGCAATAAACTGTCACAAAACAAACTATTTAAAAAAGATGATTTCATAATACAGACACAACAGATATGTACAAAAATGTCATTATAAATTATTACTGTATCAAGATGATTAAAAAGGCATGTTTGATGTAACATGTAACAAGAAGCAGAAAAAATGCTAATGACTAGTTGAAACACTCTTCCATTTGTCTATTTGGTTGATGATGCCTTTTTAGCTCACCTTGCCAAAGGCAATGTGAGCTATTGCCATCACTTGGCGTCTGGTGTCCGTCTGTAAACTTTTCGCATTTTAATCTTCTCTGAAACCCCTTAGCCAAATGAACTGAAACTGGGTAGGAAGCATCTATGAAAGGTCCTCTATAAAGATTGTTCATTTCGTCCCGATCATTAACAAATATGGCCACCACAGGCAATTCTTGTTTCTGATTGGCCGATTTCTAAAAAATCTTCTCCTCTGAAACTGCATGGCCAAATGAACCGAAATTTGGTAGGAACCATATATGGAAGATCCTCTATAAAGATTGCTCATTTCGTCCTGATCCGTTAACAAACATGGCTGCCACATGCAATTCTTGTTTCTGATTGGTTCAGTTCTAAAAAATCTTCTCCTCTGAAACCAGACGGCTTTGCCAAATAAACCGGAACTTGGTAGGAGGCATCTATGGAAGGTCTTCTATATAGATTGCTCATTTCGTCCCAATCTGTTCACAAACATGGCCACCACAGGCAATTCTTGTTTCTGATTGGTTGATTTCTTTAAAAAAAATCTTCTCTGAAACCGAGTAGCCAAATGAACAACAATTTGGTAGGAAGTACCTATGGAAGGTTCTGTATAAAACAGAATGAAAGGTGAGGAGCGACACAGAGCCTCTATTTAAGATTTAATCCTCTATTCAAATAGATACCGGTATATGCGATAAAGAAATGAATAAAGTTGTTAACTTGTTGTACCAGTCATGTTCTATCATACTGTATTTAGTTACGTTCTTGCAGCAATAGGAAGAATGATATTTGTTGAATACAATTTGTTGTGGTCTGGTTCATACATGTACCACCAACTGATGAAATTCAGTGCCCCACGAATAAATAATTTAGAATTAGAAGGAGATCAAATCTAAAAACTGAATTTAAGAGTATAAACATCACATCTTCCATCACACCATAACACCAATACCTGAAACAGAGACTATTTTATCTGCCCTGTTGTATAGAATATCTCATTTGCCACAACGAAAAGAGAGATGTCCCTTGTGTAAGATGTTAAAGAAAATAGATAACTAGAGATGAGTAGATTGAATTTGTGGTAAACAAGATGGCCGACAATGTCAACGTCCAACAATTCACTAAACTAAATTTTGACGAAAATTTTTAATTGAAGCCAAACCAACTACAAATTTGTTAACTCTACATGAGAAAAGAAATGATATTGTTTAGATAAAAATGTGGATATTTATTAAAAATGTCGGATGAGGTATGGCAGAAGGGAAATTCTGACGAAGGATTAATGTAACCTCTGTTTTCAAGATGGTCACAATACTTGATACCCATAGAAATGAAAGAGTCCATATCACATGTATTTTTTTTTTGTTACAGTGAAACAAATGCTCGAGAGTTTACGTTACAGCAGTTCTTAAACAGACAGCAACATGTACTTCATGGTTATGAAGCTAGAAAACTAAAATATGTGCCAAAGGTAAATACAATAGTCCCTCTCTTATAAGCCACTTCCACTAAATATCACTTCTCTTATCAGGCCAGATTTCAGATGAACTGAGATAGTAAAATACAGTTAAGCCTGCCTTAAGGACACCTCTAACAAATCACTGTTAATAAAAGTCAGTCTCATTTTTCCCATTCATGAATAGTGCATATAATTTTGACCTGTATATAAAGGGCAACTGCACATAATGGGTACATTTTCTGGTTCCCTTGATTTGCATTTATATACATGTTTGACTGTATTATAAATTGACGAATCAACAACTCTTCTACATAATCTAGCAGACAAGATAAGCATATGCATTTTGGAACTCACATGATAGACACCGAATGTATTCATGTTGACCCCTGATGCGACCCCTAAAGGAGCATTTTGATATCTCTCACGCTGTGACTAGTAAACAACCGATATAAAATAGGGAGCAAGTGCGGAAATCTAATTTTAACAGACTTGCTGAAAGTTACTGACAAACCTTATCACAAAATGTTGTATCTATACACTCTGACAAAAGTTAAGCACCACCCTATATTTTTATCGATATATTTTTTTACATTAATACTGTTAAAACAATGAAATAGATATCACCATTTTTATTACACTTCTTAAAAGACTACACCAAGGGCTCTAAAATTACCAATCTGCGAAGTATTTATCATCCTGAAAGACGTGACTATGATGGGGTTCAAAACAGGCGCTGGAAAAACATAAAACCAGTTTGTCTTTGATGGAAGTTTTTAACATTGCATTAAAATGCAGAGTCTTCAGATTTTAAGAACTTTTAAATGTATCTATTGTGCGTATGTGAAAGGCATAAAAATCAATAACGAGTATATCCACCGCGTTTATTGTGAAGTTCTGTAACACGCCTTGTCATGCTTCGCATAAGACACCTAAGCCGTTCTTGAGGGAACTGTTGCCACTCCTGCAAGATAGCAGTTCTTAATTCGTCAATATTTTGAGATTTTGGATTGCGTTGGTTAATTTTTCTGCCAATAAAGTCCCATAATGAGCTCTATAGGGTTCATGTCTGGCGACATCGCAGGCCATGGAATTGTCTGAACAGCCTCTTGCTGTTAAAAATGTTGTACAATTCGGGCTCTATGTGGCCTAGCGCTGTCATCCATGAACATTGGCCTTTCAGCCAACGCATGATTGTCGAAATGGGGGACTACTCGTGGAGCGAGCACATTGTCACAGTATTTTTGGCCTGTCAGATTACCATCAAGAACGTACAAGTCCAGCTTACAGTCAAAGGAAAAACAACCCCAGACAGTTACACCCCTCCCCCAAAAGCAGTTGTGTCCAAAATGTGGTTGTCCTGAAATGAAGTGTTTCGTTGGCGCCAAACCCTTGCACGACCGTCGGTAGGGCGTAACAAAAAACGACTTTCATCAGACCAGTGAACCCGTCTCCATGTGCGAATAGTCCACCCCAAATGATCATGTGACCAGTCAAATCGAGCATGGCAATGACATAATGTCAACTGTGGACGTTTTATGGGTCGTACCGCTCGCATTCCGTGATGGTGGAGGCGTCTGATTACAGTGTGTGTGCTAATGTGGCCTCCAAACGCTAAATTACCACGAAGTGCACCAGCTGTACTGAACGGCCGTTGCCATGCCCGTCTGGATATGAGCCGTTCCTCTCTCGGCGTCGTTTTGCGAGGTCTACCTGCACGTGGACGGTCAGTAACATTCCCTGTTTGACGAAAACGCTGCATCAGTCGTACAATGATGGAATGGTTAACCCTGAAGTGGTCTGCCACCCTTCTATGGCTAAAACCACCGTTATGCATGCCAACAGCTTGCCACCTTTCTGGTATGGTTAATTTTCACCGCACCATACCAAACCAATAGAAAATGAAGCTTAAAACTCAACACAAAAAAAATCAGCTTTCGTTCGCAAACACAAATGTTGAAAAATACACGTGGCACTTTACACACCCTGTCATATACACATAAATAAAAATCGATCAATAACCTGTTTCACAGGTAAGTAAGTATGTGTGTACAGGTAACGAAAACAACAAATCGATTTGAAATATGTTCATTATTAGAAAGGATATTATTGAAACAAGTCAGGTGGTGCTTAACTTTTGTCGGNTGAACCAAACTTGGCAGAAATGTTCATTAGATGGTCATATACAAGATTTTTGTTTTTGGCGCTGATTGGAAATCTAACATGGCTGCCAGGACCCATAATGTGTTCTGATTGGTCGAAATTTTAAAAATCTTCTTGTTAGAAACCACTAAGCCAATTGAATTGTGACTTTACAGGAATAATCATTGGGTGATCCTGTACTAAACTTGTGAATCATTTGCTGATCGGAAATTCAAGATGGCCACCATGACTCGACTTCAATAGTTTTAACATAGGACCTATGGAAAAAATGTTTAAAAGTCTTCTCCTCTGAAACCAGCAAGTCAATTTAGAGCAAACATGGCATGAATGGTCCTTAGGTGGTCAACTTTCAAAATTATGTCCTGTGAGCCCGACCTCNTTTGTATAGTATTTCAATTCTGTCAACTTCTCCATTTGAGCAAATTGAAGGTAATAGTTTGCCATCATAATCAAGTACAATTTTCATGGAGCTGCTGGTTTTAATAAATGCAAGGGATTGTCGTGTGGTCATGACTCATGATCATATTGTAGTTGGATTTACGACTAGCTGTGCAATCAGTGCCTATCACCACTAAAGTTGTGAGTTTGAATCTCGCTCATGGCGAGGTCTACTTGATACAACATTATGTGATAAAGTTTGTCAGTGGTTTTCTTAGAGTACTCTGGTTTCCGCCCAGATATAACTGAAATATTACTGAAAGTGGTGTTAAACACCATAACCCTAACACCAAAAGAAATACAACTCATAATATACAAATCAGATACTTTTTAATTTTTTAGACTTCAATCAAATTTTGAATCAACAATTTTGCGGATGAATGCAAGAAATGAAGATTTTTTTTTTTTTGCAGATTATTTATGTCATTTGTGAAAGGTTATTAGAGTTAGCACAGAAAGGGCATTCCCTTTCTCTAATAAGAAATTGTCCTAGTGTAGTGTCATTGGATAAAAAACTCAATAAAGATAGTGATGTACCCAAAGAAAATGGAATCGCTAGAGTGACTTCTAAAAGTTCTTTAGAATCTCAGATAACTAGTCAAGCGAAACCTCAAAGTGTTCGTAAAGGTAGCGTTTGTATGGAGGATATACCAAATGAAAGACTGTTGAGATTAAAAAATAAGGAAAGTGAAACAAGTCTGAAGTCAGAATTAGATACCAACTCAATCAGTGACCTTTTGTCTCAAAAAAGTGATGACCTTGACATTGTATGTAGTGATTTAGGCAATTTATCAACCAATGATGTGGCAGAAGCTTTAGGTGCAACTGATGTAGGGGAGGAGGTATTCACCCTTGCTGCTCATTATCAGGTAAGACTCATTTCACATACAATAAAGCATTTCCACATTTTCCGACTTGATTCTAAAATTATACACTTTTATATGTTTTTATAGGCATTATTTCCCTTTAATGCTGGCAAAATCGTCCTTTTCATTCAGATTTCAATAAAAATAAGATATAGTTTTCTCATAATCTGTATAAAATTGTAATATTGTAATTACATCTTGTGTGTTTTTATTTGCTTTAAAATCATTAAAAATTAAGTTTCAAATATCAGTAAATTAAAAAAAAAAATATACTCAAATTTTTTTTGTATTTTCCATTGCTCTAGCTAGAACAGATATCACTTTGTCTGTCTTAAGGGAAGTAACTCCTGTAAATATAATTTTATAATCAATTCAGGAATGTTCAAAAGATCTATTGAAATTGTGGTAAAAACTGGATTTGTAGGGAAAATTACCAGATTGAGATTGAGTACCTTGAAAATACTGATAATTTGTGTAGACAAGCAGCACCATAATTTGCAATTCTAAAAATAAACATATTCATTTTATTTACAAACAATAAATGTGGAATGAAACATCAATGTTTATTTACGAGTTCTGTTTCTGAAATAAATGTAAGGGAGAAAGCAGTGCTACGTGGACGATTTGATTAACCGATACAGTGGAACCTGTCTAAACAGAACCATGAATAAGCCAAAACCCTGTATAAACCGAAACTTGGAAACTTAAAAGGCCCAAAATGGGAAATCTTTGTTAGTTTAGTATGTATTAACTGAAAACCTGTCCATTCTAAGCACAAATGTTGATCCCAAGGAGGTTTAGACAGTTTTAGCTACATGTTAATATTTCAGCAGATAAAGAAGCAAGACGGAACCAATGCATGAGTGTTGTTGAATGTTGAGTGAGCAGTGTTTCAGCTATATGCATGAGTGTTGTTGAATGTTGAGTGAGAAGTGTTTCAGCTATATGCATGACTAGAACATGTTTACAAACAGTTCATCATGTAGGTCAAAAAGCTGCACTGAGGTGGAACTATGGACTAATGTTTTGTTTGCAGAAAGAAAAGAGAAATGACAGATTGGGTAGAAAAATTGACTTGAAAATACATGTAGAATGACATTCTCCTTTCTTGAGGTACTCCTTAACCTCCCATCCTAAAGCTTGATGTGTAATTAATTTGTCATGCAAAACCAGCAAAAGCTTTCTTCAGAGGGCTTGTACCCTATAGTGGAGAAACTATGTTCTTTTTGCTATATGCCCAGTTCCATGAGGGGAACACTACAGCAGCCTTATTATACCCATATGCATATCTTAGCATGCTTTAATTAAAAGACACTTTCAATAATGAAAATAAAATCTAACTAAAATTGAAAACTTTCAATGATGTATGTTTCACAAGTTATAATGTATAATTTGTATATTAATGTTGATTTTTAATTTTTAATTTTTTTTAGAAAAAATTAAACGAGAAAGACCAGGTCTGGAAAGAATTAGCAAACGAACAAAATCCATATGTCTTGGCTGAAATTATGTGGTCTTGGTTAGATCACTTAAAGGTAATTTATTTTATACTGTGTGGTCACATTTGGTATTCTTTTCTTCAACATTAGAGTCACACTTATCATTATAGACTTTTCTGTTTTATATGATATGAATTAAGGTTTTGTTATGGCTGTGATATCTATTCTCTAGCCACTAAAGTCGTTAGTTAAGTTCCAGCACATGGCAAGGTGTACTAGATACAACTTTATGTAATTAAGTTTGCCACTGACTTCCGACAGGTCAGTGATTTTCTCCAATTACTTGGGTTTCCTTCATCAGTAGGACCAAGGAAAAACATACCTGCTAATCACATTATTGAAAAAATGAGGGTAGGCAAAACTTTATTTACGTAGGTTATACAAGACTGATCTAGTTTTTAACAGTGTTTGTTCAAAAATGTCAATAAGACGAGGGTAGGCACCAATTATGTCAAGTTTGCGAAAACACAATTATTTTTTTGGGGGGTGGGGGGGCTTGAACTGATTGCCATAGTATAACTGAAATATTGTAAAAAGTGACATTGAACATCCATATTCTGCATGAACCCTAATATGAATATATTTAAATTACTGATGAATCATTTCATGTTGTCTTCCATTTAACATTAAGAGTTCCTAACCCTGGTTTATGTTTGTATATTTTAGAAATCATGCCTGTCTAGTTATGACCTATTATACTGTACATAACACTAACTTTTCACTAAGATATCTTTAAAGGATTTCATCAATAACATTTTTACCAGTAAATGTCACAATAAATATATAATACATAGGATTTTGTTATGTTTTGGTGTTTCATTTAAATTTTATAATGATCCGTGAAGCAAAAAAGTGGCATAAATGACAAGAATTCACCTACATAGAAACAATCTTTTATTTAGTGAATTATAAATTTAAATTAAAACTGGTTTATCTAAATTTACAGAAAATTAGATCTACTTGATATGGTTAGAATTGTAAATTTGTTTATATATAAAATCCAGTTATCTCCCTTTTTCCACTGACTGTGTAACTTCTTCTTTTAACTTACCTGGTATCAATATTGGTTATAAAGTAATCATGTCATATTAACATCAAGGATGTAGATGTAAGTGATCATGAAAGAGTATTTTTATTGTTGTTCCTCATTCGACAGTCAATGTGGAGCTTTCAATGATGTGTACACCACATAGCTCAAAGTTAGTTTCAGATTGCCCCTATGTTGCAGAGGGAAAAACTAAAGGCATGAGCATGTCATCTCTGCTTTTTTTTCTTGCATATGGAGGGGTATAAAAAGATGATTAAATATGAGTAATCTTACAAACACTGTCATCAGTTTGTGTACATATCAAGAAAGTAACAAATTTCAAACAAGAATCAACCACAGGGCTCTTGTCAATATATTTGTAAAATCAGTTGCTAGTTCTTGTGTGAAATAGTGTTTCTCCCATTATTACAGCGTTTTAACCCTGCTGAACATTTGGTGGAAAAATCTGTAATCCTCCAGAGGATTAAAATGTCTCGTGCTTTTCCCCGCATTAATTTCAAACACATTAATTTCAAATTTTGAAATAAAGTTTGTGTTAAATAATGGGAGAAACAAATTCTCATTCAGTTGAACATGTGGGTTTTGATATTTAACCACTCGCCTGAGTGGAGAAATATTGTAACCCACGGGCAACTGAAGGAGAATCTATATATTTTGTAGAATAATTACAACTATATTTCATCAATTTTCAGGAACCTGTTTTAAAAGCTCAAGATTTAAGTGTTATCATAAAGACAAGGGAATTTACAGCAGTGCTACAGCAATTAGAAAGGGTAAATATTAAACTAATTTAAACCTTTTCTATGAATGCTTGTTTTGTGTTACACTGTTCAACAAATACAGTAAAGTAAAGCTTATATTCAATAGTCACCTTTGGGACAAAGAAAAAAATGACTGCTTATCTAAGATATGTCGATCCGGACTTTCAGTTCCGGTCTGCAATGATTTGAATATGACTGTTATCGGAATGCATTTTATTGGAAAAGTGGAGGTCTCTATGTATTAAATGCTTCATTGTTTTTGTAACTATTTACAGTTAAAACATCTCAGAAGTCTAGAATGAAAAATGACTGTTAAATACTGGTAAACTGATGCAATGGGATAAACTTTGAGTGGAGATTGACAGCGTCAATGAAGTGACCACTTATTTGACTTAAAATAACACGTAAATCCTGTTGGGAGGGTTTTATGCCAGACATTTAAGGCAGGTAGCTGCTAATTCAGGGTGACCGTCAATTGTGACTGCAATATAATGTGACAGTTAATTAGTAGTAAATGTACAATCAACTCCACTTAATTGAATATTGTATAATAGAATATTTCTGATAATTGAATATTCTGTCAAAACACCAATCATTTCATAAGTTTTTAAGTTTTTTGCATATCATATGTATGGGAATATATCCAAAATATGAATAAAATAATGAAATTTGTGTGAACAGTTGTCAAGCATCGTATAATCCAATATTCTTTTGCATTTTGAACAGGAAGCACAACTTCGGAAATTCACAATAGCAAAATTGGCACTGCGCACATAAAATTACCACAACTTCTATATTTTACCTGATAGAATTCTTCCATATTTGTATTTTTTCCATGATAATGACTATAAATGATGCTTTCAATATTGAAATCTTTATAAGAATCAATGGGACTTATGAAATATATTTCATCTTTCAAAGTTTCTACATGGGAAAACAACGTCTCCCAATAATACATTGTGTTGTTTGGTTAAATATAATTAATTACTAGCACCAGAAATGTAATTGACCTTTAATTGTTATGTAACTTCTTCTAAGTGTTTAATTTGATATTTCTTCTTTTGTCCATTTAATGAAACGTTTGAAATGCACAAGATAATTATCCCCTCGCCAACGAAGTTGCGATGGGATATAGTAACGTTATCGTACGTCCGTCCGTCCTTCCGTAACATCCTTGTGAACACTCTAGAATCAACATCCTTCAATGGATTTTGACCAAACTTGGTACATGCTTAGTCCTTAAGGGAATCTGGAGTCCTATTGATTTTCAAGGTCATAGGTCAAAGGTCAAGGTCACCGGGTCAAATTTCTACCACATAATATCCTTGTGAACACTCTAGAATTAACATCCTTCAATGGATTTTGACCAAACTTGGTACATACTTAGTCCTTAAGAGAATCTGGAACCCTATTGATTTTCAAGGTCAAAGATCAAGGTCACCAGGTCAAATTTTTACTGCATAATTACCTTGTGAACACACTAGAATCAACATCCTTCAATGAATTTTGACCAAACTTGATGCATACTTAGTCCTTAAGAGAATATGGAACCCTATTGATTTTCACGGTCAAAGGACAAGGTCACCGGATCCATTTTTTACCGCATAATTACCTTGTGAACACACTAGAATCAACATCCTTCAATGAATTTTGACAAAACTTGATACATACTTAGTCCTTAAGAGAATGTGGAACCCTATTGATTTTCAAGGTCAAAGGTCAAGGTCACCGGATCAATTTTTTACCGCATAACATCCTTGTGAACACTTCAGAATCAACATCCTTCAATGGATTTCGACCAAACTTGGTACATACTTAGTCCTTAAGAGAATCTGAAAACCTATTGCTTTTCAAGGTCATAGGTCAAAGGTCAAGGTCACCGGATCAAATTTTTACTGCATAACATCCTTGTGAACACTCTAGAATCAACATCCTTCAATGGATTTTGACCAAACTTGGTACATACCTAGTCCTTAAGAGAATTTGGAACCCTATTGATTTTTTAGGTCAAAGGTCAAGGTCACCGGGTCAAATGATTTACCATGTAACATCCTTGTGAACACTCTAGAATCAACATCCTTCAATGGATTTTAACCAAACTTTGTACATACTTAGTCCTTACGAGAATCTGGAACCCTATTGATTTTCAAGGTCATAGGTCAAAGGTCAACATCACCGGGTTAAATTTTTAGGTGAGGGGATGCGCCACGCTTTGCGTTGCCCTTGTTTATATTGATTTACTATCAAATTTGATTGTTCAAGATTTTGATTTCTACAATATTTTTTTTGTTTCAGGGTACCAAAAACACAATAGAATATTTCTTGAAGATTATTTACAAGTTGAAACCATTAGAAGATGATGTCTTAACCCAAGTATATGAGAAACTTTTGTCTTATTTGACACATCAATGGGTAACAGTGAACTTGTTATGTAGTATGTCTAGCAGTTGGTCCATGTCAACCCGTGAATCTGTGGTGGATACAGACTCACGAGAACATTGGCGGGAGATGAAACCTTCGCAGGCTTTAGCACTGTACACATTTTTTACTAAGTTTCAAGAGACTATTGACGAAAAGTTATCTTCCCAATCAAATGATAAAGTATAAAACATAATGTAGTTTGAATATTAATTATTATAATGAAGCAACAGAATTGAGAGTTCTCTTGGAGCAGGATCTGCTTACCCTTTTGGAGCAGAGAAGTTCACCCCGGTTAATTGTGTAGTTCTTGTTGCCCAATCTTTCATTTTCTGTGCAGTATTTTGTAGATCTTTTTTGTTGTTGTCCTTTAGTCCTTTTTCTTTTGGCCATTGTATTGTTTATCCTTCAATTTACGGCTTCTGATTACCCCCTTTGGTATATCTTCAACCTTTTGTTAGCTCATTTTGATTATATGCCATGCAATCAGTCTTCACTTACCACTGTTGTCTAATTTTTCCTATGAACTTTTCATATGTAAACCTTTTCAAAAATGAATTCATAAGGTTAAATCAGCATTGTCATCAGTCATGATTGAACCAAATCATTTTGAATAACTACCAAGGTAAAGTTACCCTCTTAATCAAGATACCATTTCCTCGGTTTTTTAGCTCTCCTGGACCAAAAGTCCATGTGAGATACTCTGATCACTTTTCGTCCCTCGTCTGATGTCAGTAGTCGTTGACATTGCAATCAATTCCTCACAAACCTTGGGAGCAAATGAATCAAACTCAGCATAAGTGCTACCTGGATGATTATCAACATTTGATATGATTTTTGTTGCATTTGGAAATTTCTTAAAGTGGCTATTTACATCTATTTCAATATTCAAGATTTCTCATTTCTCAAATACTGTAATGATAATAGTAGTTCACTGCTGGTTTATATATTTTTCTTATTTGTGGGCGATTTACTAGTAACATAGTAAGGTTTAAAAATTGTCAGGTTTTTTTTTAGGTGAACGATTTTTATTATTTTATGTATTTTTAGCTATACACGCTTATATGTATCTTTGTTGTGTGTGTTTTTTTTAAGTTTTTTTTTGTTTTTGTGTTTTTTTTTTATTTTTGCACAAAGGAGGAGAAAATGTAATAAAGAAGATATGAAGTAACAAATATTATTTTGCCAAATCATTTTTAGAGAGAAAAAATTATTAATGGTGAATTTTTTTACAATCTTCTTTGAACATATTTTATTAATATTCAGTCTCAAGAAAAAAACCAAAGATAGACTTCAAGCATTAAAAAAACATGTTTATGTTTTCTCTCGATAAGGGTGTTGGTGAAATGTTATTGTTTTTTATATGTGGCCTATTTCAACCACAAGTACTTGTTGGAAAAATATAGTGTGTGACAAAATCTCAAATGGCATGTATTTTTCAACAAATTGTAATTTTTTCAACCAGATTGATAAAAGATGTATTCAAATTATGTGTGATTATACATATTTATTTTTTAAATATGATTTAAGTGTTAAAGTGCAATATGAAAATATTCATGTTGAACACTGGTAATTCAAATACATTGGATGTGTTGAAGTACTCAAACGGTATTTTCTGTTGTACCGTACTATATTTTTTTCCAATTCTGCATTCTGCACTAATTAGTTGGACACTTTAGGCATAAAATAGATCATTTTTTGTATAATACACAATTTCATATTCACAAATTTTAAATCTTGAGTCTTTTATGATGTTTATGCCAAAGACCATTGCTATAATAATGCATGTAAAATGTTGCCAATGTGATTATGACAGCAAGCATCGGTCTATTCTTAAACAAAAATAAATTTCATGCTTGAGATATCAATAAGGCTAAAATAATTTACAGCATTTCTTTAAAACGAAATATTTTTTTTTGGTTTAATTAACAGTCAAGTTTTAATTATATGTCAATTATTTTTTTTATCTTTATTACTAATTACTAGTATACCAAGGGGGTCATTGTGGTTGTGATCGTGTGGTAGTTGGATTTAGAACTACCTGTGAAATCAGTGCGAGTTCGAATTCCGCTCATGGCGAGGTGTACTCGATACAACCTTATGTGATAAAATTGTCAATGACATGCTGTTTTTCTCCGGGTAGTCCGCTTTCCTCCATCAATAAAACTGACTGCCACAATATAACTGAAATATTGTTTAAAGTGGTGTTAAACACCATAACCCTAATACTAACCCTATTTTTTATGGACTGCCTAACTTTGTTACAACTGAGTGCCATTGTACTTGTTATAGTTACTGTTTGCTATTTCAAGGATATTTAGTCAATTTACTAGTCAGAAGATGAATTAAAAACTACATTTTAAAAATTTAATGTAGAAAATGTATACAAGTATTATATCATAATTATATTACCATGTAGACCATTCAAAATAGCTAATTGTTTTTGGGTTCCTCCTATGTGACCCCAATAACTGTTTTTAGTTTTTAACACTTGCATGTCTAACAGTAATTTCAAAATCCAAATTGACCAATGGTCAGCCAGTGGCATAATAAAGTAGTCCCCCAAAGACCACCTGTCTTATCAGGCCAGATTTCAGATGCACTGAGATAAGAAAGTACTACTATATTTTTTTCCCCTCAAGGGAGGTTACTCCTCTTATAAGGCTGGGTTTTTTTTCATTGCCTTAAGGGATGTCCTTAAAAGGGAGACTACTGTGTATTTCTTTGCAACTTTTGGAAGTTTTTATATAAGTATCATATTAACATAGTACTGTAACATGATGATATTTTCATGTAGAGAAATATCCTTTTTTTTTAAATTTTGTTAGAAAAAAGCCATCTTGTAGCAAATTAGGATAAATACATGTACAAATCCAAAAGGAATAATGTTCTTTATTTTATATGGTTGTAGGTTTTTAAGCTGTAAAAGTGCTAATGTTATCATAATATGTTATGTTATTTTATTTTTGTATTTATTGTAGTTGTTTTGTTTTTTTATTTATTTATCATATATCTTCATTTTGAAGGTATACCTGGCTATGATGAATCTTTGTTTGTGTCTCTTTCATTTTGAAGGTATACCTGGCTATGATGAATCATTGTTTGTGTCTCATTCTAGTTACTACAGCTGGTTCATAAAAGTAATAATGTTTTGCTATTATTTTCTTCTTTTTTTTTTTTTGGCATTTGACTAAAATTTCACTTTGTAATTTACCATGATCACCTTAAAGGGGAAATTTTGGGGTTTTTTTCTACAGCATTTTGATGACAAGATACAAACATCTCAGGGTCTAAGGGATCCAAAGTTTAACATAGTCTACAACCTGTAACCAGCATTGGAAATGCAAGTCTGAAAGGCATGAATCTCATTTCAATATGCATAATCTTGCAAAAAAAAAGAATCCCACAGGTTAGGAACATTGGGTATTGGGTTTCAAGCACTGGGAGTCCAAAATTTTACATATGCTGCAATTAAAAAAATAGTACATGTATTCTGAACTTCCAACTGTAGAAATGTAATTATATTTGATACTAAGTTTCCTTTTGAAATGGAGATATCTTATCTTATACAATTAGCAGCCCAGAGTATAAAAGGTCTGAGCCTTAGGGGTCCAAAGTTTAACAAAGACTACAATAAGCAGCCCAGAGTATAAAAGGTCTGAGCCTTAGGGGTCCAAAGTTTAACATAGACTACAATAAGCAGCCCAGAGTATAAAAGGTCTGAGTCTTAGGGGTTCAAAGTTTAACATATAGACTACAACTAGGAAACTTTTCCCGAAAAATGGAAATGCAATTGTAAAAAGTGCTTGAATGTGTTCAGACATCTATACTGTTGTTATGGTGATCAGATCATTGTGTGACATGTGAAATTTGATGTAATTGTACATTTCATATTGTAAATTCATATAAACAATCTATTTCAAATGTAAGTTGCATAATGATGAAAGTTGATGCTTCAGTGTTACGTTGTTTTGTTTTTGCCACAAAATTTTACCAGTGAATTGTTATGCTAATGCTAATTGTTGATTCAAGATAATTAAGAGTATTTTTTATATACTTATATAATACTTTTCTTAGATATTAACATCCTTTATGCATTTCTGAGGGATTTGTAGTTTAGGAATTTGATATGTAAAATTTGTTCACGCCATGATATAGCTGAAATACTTCTAAAGTTGGCGTTAAACACCAATAAATCAATCAATCCATTATACATTTCTATATCTTCCAAGAAGAGGGGAGATAGCTGTTGTTCCACTAAGTTGATTATTATAAGGAATTTGGTTGTGCATCATAGAATCAAGGAATTACCTAGAATTAGGTCATATGGTGGAGATTTTTTTTTTTTTTTTAGCTTTTATTGACTATGGCTAGCTGCTATAAGTACCAATCGTCTGCTAGTTAGTAACCATCATACATTCTCTTAATGACATGAGCTAGGGTCCATCATTGAAGATGGTGATGGTAACCGGGAGATGAAGAGCAACAATAATAATGTTGCTGCTCAACTTTCTCACCTAATTTTATAATGAATTTTATAGTTTTACCCACGTCGCTGCATCTGTCCATGCGTACGTTCTGCATTTGGTTTCCGATCAATAACTTCCAGTTCCCCTTATGCAGATCATTTGAAATTGATACACAAGGTCAAGGACCAGCAGCAACCGTGTCTTATGGACAGATTCTTCCTTTTTTGTCTCCCGACAATTTTACCAGAGTTATACCCCTTTTTGTACTTCAAATTTGCTCATTATTTAGTTTATGGATGATAACTTGTGAGCAAAAAGTCAGATGTGTAGTATGCCTTTTCAACACTTCTTACTGAAAATATTACAGAATAATTTCAATATTTGAACTTAAAAAGTAACCTTGGCATCAGGGGACCTGTGTTCAACAGCCTTTCATTTTAATTCATTTATATTTAGTGGACTGTTATTGTAATGAAATCATGATAGTTGAATTAACATCTTGCTATACACCACTGAAGTTGTGAGATCCAATCCTAATATGCCAGATCCTTACAGTAGATTGAGAGTTTACTCTGTATTCTCCAGTTTCCTCCACCAATAAAACTGACAGCAATGATATAACTGAAATATTGTAGAAAGTGGCACCCATCCATAACATTGCATCTTAATTAAGAAGTGAGATTAATATTTTTTAGAGATTGCATCATAAGAAGTGAGATTAAAATTGTTAAAGTTGATAATTAAAAAAAGTTGTTTTATTCTGAGATTTTTAGTTGGATCAAAGTATTGAAAAAAGTTTTCATTTTAATGTGACCTAGGTTGCATTCCATTATTTGATTAATTCCATGAAAATTGGTCCATTCATGGTTCCCAGACTATTGTGAGTTTATTAAAGGTACTCAACCATGCTTCAAATCACATCAAGAGGTTAAAATTGGTGTTTTGATTTTTAAATATTAGCTTGTACATTAATATAATAACAGAATTTTGTGTAATTATTTATAAGTTGGAGGAGGGGGGCGGGGGGATATAAATACAGATTCTCCTTCAATTGCCCGTGGGCTACGATATTTCTCCACGCAAGAGTTAAATTAAAAATTTTAATTTAACTCTCGAGAGTGGAGAAATATCGTAACCCACATGGGCAACTGAAGGAGAATTTGTTTCTCCCATTATTTAACACGAACTTTATTTCACAAGCCGTCAAACGAGTCAAATGCGGGGAAATGAACGAGACATTTTAATCCTCTAAAGGATTACAGATTTTTCCACCACTGGTTCAGCAGGGTTAAAATGACGTCATAATGGGAGAAACAATTTTACATGTTATTGATTATTGTCATAATTTTTTTACGTTGAGGCATGGAATTTTAATTTCCTTGAATATTTCATGGTTCTTTTTGGGAAAAAATTGCATTCTTAAAATTGTCAAAAAAAAAGTATTGGAATAACTTTGTGCCATGTAGTATTTAGGAAAAACTGTAAATCATATTAACTTTGAATATTATATATTGTACTTTCACAGAAGAAATGAAAATATTTTTGTATGTTAAATTACAAAACTGAATGAACCTCGAGTATACTTAAATCAGTAATTATACCCAGGTACATACTGTAAATATGTACTATAGAAACAATTCTTATTATTATGGTACCATAATAAAATATTTATAATGGAAAATTATAAGAATATAAGTTAGCCGATTTTGGCTATCCTGTTTATGACCTTTAGTTTGCTTGATTTTGGCCATCCTGTTTATGACCTTTAGTTTTCTTGATTTTGGCTATCCTGTTTATGACCTTTAGTTTTCTTGATTTTGGCTATCCTGTTTATGACCTTTTAGTTTTATTGCTCTCAAAGATTATTAAATTCTTTTGGCTTTCGAATCATTTGACATCGAGCATGCCTGTTGTGCACTCAAGAATAAATATGTAGATTTTTATTATGATTACACAAACCTTCCTCACATCCATCTAAATTATTTTAGTTTGTTTAATTGTTCTAAACATTCTTAAATTCAATTCTGATTTAAAAAAAAAAACATTTGTAATTTTAAATCCTATTTATTTATGTTTTCCTGGGTGTGTATTATGTACCAGACTTTGTTAATTGATATTCCCAGAAAGTTGAGGAATATTAATGTTTGTAAGGTAGTCACATGCCAAGTCTTATCCAATGAAAACTGGTACAGATATAATACGATATATATAATAATGTGTGGTATGGTCTATGTTTTACTTCTAATATATATGTCAACTCTATCTGAAATATATCCACTTTATTTTATTAAAATTACAGGGAGTGACAATATTTATCTATAAAATACAGTGAAACCTATCTATATCGAACCTCCTTGGGACAAACTTTTCAATATATACAGGCTAAATTGACAAGGATTTCTTATATATTGAGACTTTATTGAAATTCATTTTGTACAGAATTCTGTTTTATTCAGGGTTCGGTTTAGACAGCTGGTTTCACTGTACTGGTTTGTGTCTTTCTTTCAATATCATGACTGGATTATTTTGTTCATAATCTATCATATTCATTAAATTGTCACAATGTTTGCATACATGTACTAAATTAATAGTCTTTCATTGTTTGAACAATTGATTTGAACACATTTTCCGTCCATGATAATGACATATCATACTAGGCTGTTACAAAATAATTATGTTTTACATTTCAAAAAATAAAGATACTTTTGTTGGCTTGTGTTAAAATTCTTTTTTCTTTCTTTCTGGTAGTGTATACACATGTAGGTGTGTAATAACTTATCCACAGCCACCAATAGCATCTGTGGTGTAATGGTTAGCATGCTTGCCTTGAGTACATTAGATCTTGGGTTCGTGCCCCGGTCGGGTCAAACCAAATACCCGTAGTATAAAATTGGTATTTGTTGCTTTCAGCATAAAGGAGAAAGAGCAAAGATTTGTTGGCTTGGAATCAGGATAATGTCTCTGTTGTGGAGCCCTGTTTCAGTAAGATTGCATTACAAAAATCCAACTAAGCATGTTGGTCTAGTACAAAGCGGACCTCATCATCATCTCATCTTTCTCTCCATGATATGGCTGAAAAGTTGCTGAGTTGGCATAAAACAACAATCAATCACTCACTACGCAGCCACTTGTTCAGTGCCTACAGTAATATGTAAAGTTTTACTTCATTTCCTACGTATACTGATTATATAGGACTACAATTTAACTCAGATGGGTGTAACTGTAAGTGAAGTAATTATAATGATCAAAGGTTAGGGAATCGTGCTTTTATTAATGTCTTTCATCTCAGTCACTATGAAGTCTTCAATGAGGAGTAGGGGCTGTCATGGTCGTGATCGTATGGTAGTTGGATTTACAACTACCACTAGTACTGCAATCGGTGCCTATCACCATTAAAGTTGTGAGTTAGAACCACTTTCATTGCGAGGTGTACATACTCTATACAATTATTGACTTTTAATGAGGTCTACTCATGACTATACGCCTAATACGGACCTGATCAATGATTGATTGACCGAGGCCAACGATCGAGGTAAATCAATCATTGACCCGGTCTGTATAGTCTTGAGTAGACCAAAATTGAAAGTCAATAACTGCTTTATTAAATAATAAGGAATTTTTCAAACTTAATAATTGTTTTATCATTTTTCAATACAGTGTGTATTATTATTTAAATATTAAAATTTTTAAATTTTATGAAAACTGAAATTTTTGAAACTTTATGAAAATTTTATCATTTAGAAATTTATTGAAAATTTTTAAATCTTGTGAATTTTTTTTAATTTTATGAAAACTTTGAATCTTTTTGAAATTTTGAAAATTTTGAACTTAAAAAAAAAAAATATTCTATAATTTTGAAATTTGTTGAAAATTTTGAAATTTTATAAATGAGTAAGACGCAATTTGATTGGTCGACACAACTTGACATCTTGGCTTTGGTTGGTCGGTGGGCAAGCCCGATTATACCTCATGCGTGGTGTACTCACTGCACGCGAGGTGTACTCACTCTGAGGTAGAGTTGAGAAAATGCTGCTTCGGCCAATCAGAAAAAAGCAAAATTTCTTATCATTTAATGAAATACATTATGTGATAAGTTTGTCAGTGACAGGTCAATGGTTTTCTCTGGGTACTCAAGATTCCTCCATCAATAAAACTGACCGCCACGATATTATTGAAATATTGTTGACAGTGGCGTTAAACACGGTAAGCCATCATGATGAGTATAACTCATACCACAGTAGAAGTGGTATATATGCTAGTGCTTTTTTGTGATATTGTGACTTATGAAACTCAATAAAGTAGTATTTCAAATAAAATGAAAAAAGAATACTACACTGTCAGAAAAATTCCACAATACAATCGGAAAAAATCATAAAAGGATGGTTCATGGTGTTTAACGCCACTTTCAACAATATTTTAGTAATATCATGCAGGTCAGTTTTATTGATGGAGGAAACCATCGACCTGTCGCAAGTCACAGACAAACATTATCACATAATGTTGTACACCTCTCCTGAACGAGATTCGTGTTAGTGGTGATAGTCACTGATTGCATAGATAGTTATAAATCCACCTACCATACAATCACGACCACGACAGCCCTAACATAAAAAGAAGCAAGCTTGATAAGCCTAACATGTATATACATGATCTCTTACTCCTGACTTATACAGATACTTCAATAAATAGTTGCAAGATTAAGCTAGCTTTATTGGCTCAAACATGCTCCCTCAATGAAATGTTACAGCTGTGAGAGTGTTTAACACATTTACATCTGCATCTACATTATACAATGCTCCGTCAATTGTGACGACTATGCATCGGCGTTAACAGACCATATATTTACAATTAATCAATAAAAATATAATAAAATAATAATAAAAACGTATTTACATATATGTATATAAAATAGAAGACTGTTTAGTTGTAGTAGGTTTGGATCTGTGATTTAAATTGATCCAAAGAAGAAGAAGAGACAATATCAGGTGGTAATGCATTCCAAGGGACAACTGTATGAGGGAAGAAGCTGAATTTGAAGTAGTCAGTGGGTGTGCTGAGGGTTTGTATCGAAGACTGTACCTGTGACGTGTGAGTGATGTCTGGGAAGAGATATAGAAGTCAGGATTCATGGCAACCAGATTGTTTGTAATTTTGTATAGCATAGTGACTTTGGCAATGTTTCTGTGTGTTTCTAAGGAATACTCTGATATATTGCAGAAGTATGTAATAGTGAGGGCATATTTTATGTTTTACAGACAGTTATTTTTAATACTAGTTAAATATTTAAAAAATATATATCTAAAAGAGCTGCTCTAGGTCTTGCTCGATTCTAATATATTTTGTTATAATTATTCCAATTATTTGTTTCCATCTGTATGCTTAATTGTGTATTCATTATTGCTCCTATAATTTTCTTTTAACGTTTATTTATTTTGTACTTCAAAATTCGTTACATGTATGATGTAGGAGGATGGTTTTGTTTACTGTCAACAATAGTGAGAATCCCGATTTTTTGTGAAATGTGATTCATCTGTAGACTTGGCTTGTTTTGTTGTGTTTGTCATAAAATGTGAATCACATACAGAATTCATCTGAATCATTGTTTGTTGGTCTTCTGGAAGAAGCTCATCATCTGGTCCAAGTAAAAGGGTGAGTTTTCTGTTCTGGAATGGACCAAATGCTTGTTTGGTTTGTACTGGTTTCGTCTTCTTTCTGAAATAGTAAGACATGTAAAGAAAAAAGGGCAATACTATTGTTGTTCCTGTCTGAACATATAACTATAACATTATTCTTGATTCCTTATAATCTTCTCTTCATTATTATCGTGTCATTTTAATAAGTACAATGTATGTTGTAATTTACATGTAGATATAAGATACCGCGATCATTTCATCATTTCTTTGTTGTTTTATTTTTTCTTTATTTATTTCTTAAATTAACATGTTTATTGTTATCTTTCTTTGAATGCTACACACAGGAACTGCCTACCCTACGATCATCTGTATCCCCCCAGTTTGCTTGTAAGGTCAACGTTGCTCATCTTTTTAATTGTCTATGTTGTTTTGTTTGTCTGTTGTGCTCATTGGTGTCTGTGTCTGAATTATCCATTCTTGATTTACCTCCCATTTTTCGGTTTTCGCTAATGTTGATAGGCTACACATACCTTCTACAGACCATGAACACAACAATCATTACTAGAACAACTGTTACTCCAATAGAAACCCCAAGTACTAATAACATGTTTTCTTTTATCCAAACCTACAATTTTTATATAAAATAAAATGAAAAACTAAAATACCACCATGTTGAAATAGTTCCAAACACTAATCGAAGAATAATAGAAACACAGATAAAAATGATACCCCTAACACACATAATGTATGACCTATCACTTTCCTGGCGTCGTACAGGCATATGCACTTCAATAAAAAAACACTGTCACATTTTGTTATTAATCTTACTCTGTTGTCGATTTCAAGGTGAAGGTCATGTAAGAAACATACTTTGAGTGTCAGTAGTATCCTTTACTGTAAGCTCATTGAGACATGAGATTCACCCACCTCCCAGAGGGTGTGCCGGGGGTAGAATAGGCACCAGGTTTCTCCGTCCTAGAGGCACTAGTCCTCTAAAAGGGGTCAACCCCGCGGGAGCCCCGGGGTATAGAAATGGGACTGAGAGCTTCTTCGGCTCGAAAGGGCGTCCGTCGGTTGTGCGGGATGTATAAATTCACAACCAACCCGTCCTTCGGATGAGACGTAAATAAAACCGAGGTCCCGTGTTGAGAGATTGCCACCCTCTTCGCACGTTAAAGAACCCAGTGTAACAGCTCATTATGAGCATTATGCCCATGATGAGTGGTCCATAGGAGACCTGTTGCACTGGCTAAATTGTCCGTCCCTACCTATCACCTTTCCTCGTTTCGAGTCCCGTGGCGTTTAAATTTTTAAATGTTCTCGTCCCCAATATAGCTGAAAAATTGCTCGCTGGACGTTAAACATCAATCAATCAATCAATCAATCATATGACATGCAAATAATTATTGAATCGAGAAATGTTCACCAACAGAACGTCATCTATCCAGCGAGATCTGGAATTGAAGGTTCTGAGCTAATTTTCTATCTTTATTCTTGAAAATCCCTTGAGGCAAACATGCCTCGTAAACGTATAGAAACAAATCAGCGAATAGTGGAGCACAATTAATACTCATTGGAATACTGATCGATCATTTACAAACTAGTCCATCAACAAGATTGACCATAAAAAAAAATCTGACATTTTAATGAACTTGTCCTGTTTACTAGCATATTTGTTATTAGGTTTAGAGTTGTCTTTGATCAAATAATACTTAGCTCTACCAATAACACACTATTGATAACATTGTTCTCCGTTTTTCTTTGAGAAGCAATGCTGAATCAATTCTTTGAAGTCTATATCTTAGTTATGCATGTGGAATTGTGTTATATAAGGTAGAGCCATCACAAGTTTTAATACCGTTATAAATGTACTGAGATCTACAACTTAAAGTCTCCAGCAAACATATATGTATCTACCATTTACACAAATAACAGATGTACAACACAAACATGTATACACACACCCTACACATACAGTCAATAGATGTACAACACAAACATATATGTATCTACCATTTACACAAATAATAGATGTACAACACAAACATGTATACACACACCCTACACATACAGTCAATAGATGTACAACACAAACATATATGTATCTACCATTTACACAAATAATAGATGTACAACACAAACATGTATACACACACCCTACATATACAGTCAATAGATGTACAACACAAACATATATACACACACCCTACATATACAGTCAATAGATGTACAACACAAACATATATACACACACCATACACATACAGTCAATAGATGTACAACACAAACATGTATACACACACCCTACATATACAGTCAATAGATGTACAACACAAACATATAT
>MJUT01047307.1:138451-155629 GCA_002080005.1 Gigantidas platifrons
GTCAATAGATGTACAACACAAACATGTATACACACACCCTACATATACAGTCAATAGATGTACAACACAAACATGTATACACACACCCTACACACACCCTACATATACAGTCAATAGATGTACAACACAAACATGTTTACACACACCCTACACATACAGTCAATAGATGTACAACACAAACATGTATACACACACCCTACATATACAGTCAATAGATGTACAACACAAACATGTATACACACACCCTACACACACCCTACACATACCCTACATATACAGTCAATAGATGTACAACACAAACTTGTATACACACACCCTACATATACAGTCAATAGATACGCTACTATCGGGATGTAACGCTACAAACTTACCTTAAAAGATGAATCCTGTTTCCTGACTGAAAAATATATTTCAAATATACATATAATTAAGAAATGGGTGTATCTAAGAGATGGTAATCACAATGAGGTTTAGTTTTTTTTATTTGGTTTATAAACGCTTTAACAGCTTTAACATAACATGAAACCTTTATGATAACATACGTTTCTGTACCCGTGTCTTTGTTTCTCTTGTAAATTATCTAATGTTTGTGTTGTTACGGTTTATGGTGTTTAATGCCAATTTCGACAATATTTCAATTACTTAGTATATCGTGGCGGTTTATTGGTATGTCCTCTAGGATTTTTTAGTATACACCATGAGAGAGCATGTTCTAATTTCGTAATGGTATACATGCTTTTGATACAGCTTCGACACATACTTTATCCATTTGACAAAACGATGAGAAAAACTAAAATGACTAAAACAATATTTGAAACAAATAAGATTATTTACCTGTAGGTGTGTCCGTCGTAAAACTTTCTGGTCGAATTGTGCTTCTTGATGGTGTACCTACATTACGAACGAACTGATTTTTCGTCGTTGCTTTCGTCGTCTCCATTGTTTTCAGAGAGGAAGAGTAAACTGTGGAATACTTTGATGTCAGATGTGGAAAATGGAGCAGATTTGACGATGAACTTTCCATAACTTTACTGGCAAATTGCGTCTGAGAAGTAGGAACAGGACTTGACAATGGCATTGCAGATACCATATTATTACTGGAAGACATCAAGATTGCTGTATTAGTTGTTCCTTTATCTTGTGACATCATATGTTGATTTGTATACATGTATTTGTCAGAATAGAGGTTATCTATTATAGGAAATTCAGTGAACTTTGCTATTTGTGTTTTGGACGGTAAAATGGATGTAATCCCAATATTAGAATTGGAATTGTTTGATATAAAGATAGACTGAGTTGATGATATTTGGAATTCATCAACTGAAATTGTAGAAGAAAAACCTGAGGTCTCGTATGACTGAACATCGGAATATAATGTTGTCGTTTTCATTGAGATATTGTATTGTTCAAAATGTGGAGTGGCTATTCCATTGAACGGTGTTGTTAATATCGCGGTATGAAACAAATGTTTATTTACAATTGTTGATTTACTAACGAATGTCTCAAGCGATAATATAGGTGTTATCACATTTGTTAGAATAGGGTTCACAGTTGACATATTGGTGCTTTGTATATTAGGCACAACAAAAGTTGACGTTTCTATACTGGTCAATGTTTCCACTGTATCACAAAGGAAACTTCTATTTGTGTTGACACAATTGCCAGATTTACACGGATTTGAATGGCAGTCGTTGATGGCAACTTCACACTTGGATCCTTCCCAACCTGTAAGCATATAGACATTTATAATAATCAATCAAATTAATGCAAAGTTCATTTTGATAATAAATAATCATTAAAAGTATGACAATATCACATTGGGAACTGTAATGATTATTTATGAAAATAATGAACTATCTTGACCTACACATTGGAATTGACAGTGAGATCCGTTTAAGAATGTAACTCTGCGATAAAAGAGGAGATGATTTCAATTTTTCCATTGTGAACTTTTCATTTATATGTTGCAATATTCCAGCAACATCTGTATATGGAGGATATATCTCTCAGTTGATCCTGTATTTTAGAGCTTATGATTCCTATCATGATTACCTTAATAGATAGTTGCTGCTAACAAGGTGGTTAAGCTGAAGTCATTACTTTGAATGTTTTGTCGTGGCCTCCATGATTTGGTTAACCGTTACGGAATATCTGTGTCGCAAACGACAACGAATATGTTCCGTAGGTGGCAATCACAATCCGATCATTTCTCATCCATGACTTATAACCGAGTGTCTATCAAGAGTAACATGACAGGTGCCACATGTGGAGCAGGAACTGTTTACCCTTCAGGAGCATCTGAGTTCACCGCCGGTATTTAGTTGGGTTCTTCGCGTTGCTCAATCTCTAGTCTTTTGTGCAGCGTGTTGTAGGTCATCGTCTCTTTTTGTCCGTTATGCTTTTGGTCATTGTGTTGTCTGTTTTTCTTCGATTTGTGGCTTCTGATTACAGCTTTGGTATCTTCAAACTTTTCTTGCACATGTTGTAATGATTGGTTGTCGCAAAATTTTCCTAGAACTGATCTCATTTTCTTGTGACGTTTTCCTGACAATTTTTTACCAACTATTCCCTCAATACGGTATCATGCGCTAATATAATTTAAAAAAATATATATGAAATTTAATGCACTGCATCAAATATTATCTAGGCACTTCGGTTTCCTCTATCAATATAACTGGCATCACAATATAGCTAATATAATGTTGAAAGTAATTTTACATACACATCCATTAAAATACAATCAATTTGTATAAGATAAAGATTATAAATGTCTTTGGCGGTTTGGGGCTCGCGAGGGAAAAAGAGGAATAAGTTTGTCAAATATCACGAAACAGAGGAGTGGAAGGTGAAATCCCCAGCATATTCCGCGGCAGTGGTACAAATAAACGAGATTCATTCGAAATACGCCAGCTCTCAACCAATCAAGATCAGGGATACAATTATATACCGTGTAATTTATCAAGAAATCGTATTCATAAGTAGGCATGACTCTATATTGCTTTTAAAATTAAATAACACATCTCTTACAAATTGTAGTCACCTGAATGACATTTCCAGCCTTCATTTGTGTTACATGTTCCATGAAGTTGTTCAGCAATGTCAGGACATTTGTTAATACATGACTTTCCATAGTATGTGTCTTTACAAACAATGGAACCGTTGTTTAAACGAATGTATTTAGCATCTTCGCCTACCTTCGTATAATATATCCAGGACGTAAAATTCACTCTGTAATACAAAATGGAATTATATGTATGTTTTGTAAATCGTTGTTTGTCCTTTTGCACTTTTTCTTTTGTCCATTGTGTTGTCTGTTCTTCTTTGATATACGGATTCTGATTACCACTTTGGTATCTTCAAGCTCTTTTAAATAATTCCGAATTTTTGTTCGTTTTATAAATTACGATTGTCATTTTTTATGAATAATTTTCAATCATTTTCATATCTTTTCTCAACTATCCTTTAGTACTTGGTTAACCTGCAATCGTTTCATACAAACAACTTAAATATAAGTAAATATTACAATGATTCTGTAGAACAACTCTAAATGTAAATATGGTGATGTTCAAGCGTATACATTGTACTTGAAGAATAAATATATCAAGAAATATCAAACTTTGTTTGTCATCAACTTTAAAATGAAGATTCAAAACAGTCATCAAATGAAGCAATAGATAGACATCACAATATAATGAAAAACGAATTATGCCACACTGTTGGAACAATTCAAAAATCAAATATCAAAATCGTATAATTCACATGTAAGGAAAACATGTTGTAACATTTAATTGACATGAACATTAATCTTCAATTTGCTCTATTATGGATTCACAGACATGTTAGTAGCTTCTTGTAATGATAGTTTGTATAAAAAAAAACACTCGATCGGTCACATGCATTGTTTGCTAATCTTTTTTTGTTGTTATTGCTTTTTAGTAGGTATATCTTGTAATAAAAGATCCAGTTGGAAATATACACATATGTTGCAGGATAAAATATGTTAATTAGATCATAACCTCCTCCTCGCAAGCAATAAATAACATATACAGATTTGCTTCAACTGAAAAGAAAGATCACATACTTCCACAGAAATTGGTTATCGGTTATGGTGTTTAACGCCACTTTCAACAATATTTCATTTATATCGTGGCAGTCACGTTTTTATTCGTTGAGGAACACTGAGTTCCCGGAGAAAATCACCGACCTGCCACAAGTTTGACAAAATGTTGTATTGAGTACAGCTCTCAATGAGCGGGGTTCGTTAGTGGCAATAGGCACTTATTGTACTACCATACGATTACGACCACCCCTCCATTGAAAGGATATAATAACAGAAACAGTGGTTGTATAAAGTGTAGTTGTTATATTTTGGTTTGACTAACTGACTACTATCGCTAGAAATGTAGAATATGCTAATGACATTGAAATGTTATACTTTAATAAATGTATTTCAATTAGTTATAAACAAAAGAAACTAATTATCTTGGTTGGAGACCATTTACAACAAATACACTCAATTTTTTGCGAATATAACATAAACAATTTAAAAGAGCACATTTCCAAATACACCCTTATTGGAAACATCTTTTTTCCTGCGTATTTTGACTTATTCAACTAACAAATTAATTTCATTCGACATTGTGTTTCTATGTATTGTTGGAGCCATTTTAACAAATAATACATACTCCTACACCCAAATTATGATATATTTACTTTAATACTACTCAATGCACAAATGCTGTTTTGCTATTTCATTAAAACAAATTAAATGTGATATCAATAGTTCAATACATAGCTAATTTTCACCGACAACGGTAAGAGTTATAGAGCTTAACGCCACTTTCAACAATATTTCAGTTATATTGTACTGGTCAGTTTTATTTTCCCATATTTGTTGGACTACTAAATTTCATGGTGAGGCAGATTTGGATTCGCTTAACTGTTTTAACCTAATTCATGTCAATTGACAAAGATAAGAAATTGTCATTAATTTATGGGAAGAGTTTGGTTCATCTGGCTTTTGCAATTGCTTACTTTGATTCCATATAATTAACACTACATAAAGATATTAAGGAAATGGTGACAATATATGACATGAATGACTTTTCACATGTATGTAGCATCTTTTTAACAATTATTAGTTTCTAGACTCAGTGGTTGAGCAACGAATTATCATCGCAATTAAATATTATTAGATTTCAACAGTTTTGAATCCAAATATTTAAATAAATTTTGGAGAATACCAAAGGAGCAATCAAAATTAAATCACAATCCAGAGAAACTGGCAATATAGGGAACACAAGACGAAGATAAACAAAACAAAAACACAACACAATATGTGTTGGACACCACGATACACAAACAAATACAATAACGTAAATAAGACACTCTCCTTCGAACAACTAGAGATAAAGACGAACCGAACATCGTTTTAATTCGGAAATCGTAACTTACATAGTGGGAATTGAGGCACGATGAGCTACTGCAGACGACACGTCAACATCCGGTGTGGTATTATTTGGTATAACATTAGTAGATATGTTGACATTACCAACTTGTAATGTTGCTGTTATTTCGTCCGGATCCTGCAATAAAAGTTACATCAACATATACATAAAGTTCCAAGATCTAATTATATCAAGTAACGTCAAAATAAAATCAACCTCCTTCAAGTTTTTTTTTTCTTCAAATAAAGTGTTTTGCACGTGTTTGTAAGACAATCTTCATTTAATTGATAATCAAACCCTGCTATATTCACTGTTAGTTAACCGTACGAAATATCACCAAGACAACCACATCAATTGACATTCTTATATAAACCTGCACTTTCTAAAGCTAGAAAAAGTAGAAATTAGAAAACAGATTAATTTGCTATCAAGGAATTACAGGCTTCCATGTATAATACCGTCGCTTCGATCTGAAGACCATCGCCAACGAATTGGACAGATTGCATGAAAAGACATGTTTGAAGATACCAAAGGCGTAATCAGAAGCTGTTCATACATAGATCGAAGGACAGACAAATCAATAGCCGAATGAAAAAGGATAAAAGGAGAAATAATGATGTACAAAGCACTACACATGAAACTAAAGACCGAACAAAACAAACCTCACTACAAATGGAAATGTTCGTCATTGAACAAACCTATTATGGCGATATTTGTCACTCAAAAACCATTGGGTCATGTTTGTCATTATAGAATGTTATGGTAATGTTTGTCATTAAATAATAAAACGTAGATATCAAATTTAGTGCGCACAACGCGTTTCTGGAATAACCTTCATCAGGTACACTCAAAATCAAAAGGTTGGAAAGCCAAATGATTTAAAAAGTTTTGCGAGCAAGTAAACCAAAGGGCCTAAATAGGATCGCCAAAATCGGCTAAGGTCACCTATGCCTGAGTGAGGAGAACCTTAGATTAGTTTTAATAATACTTTCATTATTTAGAAACTGTAAATTTTAATAACACATACTAACCTTATTATGGCGAAGCTTACCACTGAAACAATAATATTATGGCGACGTTTGCCACTATTAACAGCATTGTTATGGTAGCGAATAGCTTTATAATGATGTTTGTCACTGAACTTCATCATAGTAATGTTTGCCAATAAACAACCTTATGATGACCACCTCATATTTGTGATGTTTGCTACTTAACAAATCTTATTACAATGAACCTTAATATTTATAACTGTATCTATTGTCATACCATCCACTTTTCTAAATAAACTCCAATATGACTCCCAGAGCATGGCATCTCAGAGAGATATGAGCTACAATAAAGAACAAATACTATCATAGCATTAATAGCATGAATAGACAGTTGACAGTGAGTAACATGGACAAGCTATATCGAATATCTATAAATAGAACACTATACTTTTGTTCTATCAAATGAAATAAGAATAACATTAAAGGTGTTTAAAGACACTGTCAGAACTACCTGATTTACATCGTGGTCCACATCGATATTTATGGTGAAAATGGAATATCTGTAGAAAATCGACAACATTTCTCAAATAAATGACATGAGGTTGTATCAGATATATATCTCTACGGACAAAAGTCGAACATACTAAAAGGAGTTTGAAGGTACCAAAGAGGCAATCAGAACCCACAAATCGACGGAGGACAGACAACACAATGGCTAAAAGAAAAAGTACAAAGGACAAATAACGATTTAGTTGCGATAGGTTGATTGATATAGTGTTCATTGCTGAACGTCCAGCGATCAGTATTTCAGCTATATTCAGGACCAGAACAGGTTCAATAATATATACATGCATATATATATAACTATACAGAATTGAGGGAAAGGATGGGTCAACGATTACTGACTGCCATTGTAAAAATATAGAGAGCTGCGTAGGGACGAAAATGTTGTAGAGGATGCAATGTGAATACTCTTTTAAAAATTCTACGAACTAGGTACATGTATTTAGAGTGCACAAAGCGTGGCACTCTCGACACACGTTACCAATTATGGTCCATGGTCAGATTTTTCATATCATAACCTGTTAACCCCCAATCGAGAGAAACAAATAAAAAATCAAAGAGAAAACCACAGGAAAATGCAAATTTGATACCCTTATCACAAATACATGACTGATCACTTTCCTAGCTTGATACAGGCTCTTCAAGGAAAAGTGGTGGGCTAAGCTAATTTACGGGCCCAAATAAATGATGACAACATTTTCCTTGATGGTTGCAACTACATATACTTATATTCGCTGTTTTGATAGAAAGTAGTGTTGGCAATCCTTAAGTAAACTTTCGCAACATAGACCGCATTACATGTGTAGGTGTCATTTGTTGGAGGGATACTTGTGATATATATATAGTCTATATAGTCTAATATCATCTAGTATTTTAAGTTAAAATTATTTGGCTTTCCAATCTTTCGATTTTAATCGTAACTGATGAAGTTTATTCCAGAAACACGTCGTGCGCACTAAGTTTGATATATACGTTTTTATTTTGATGATGGACATTATATATATATATTCAGATTGTTCCGCTTTGTAATTGTCTGAAAATTGAAAATATGCATAGTTCTAGTACCATGTGAGTTTGAACAACATCGGTTGTGTAATGGTTATCGTGCTCGCGTCGAATGTGGTAGATCGTGGATTCGAGCCCCGGTCGGATCCAACCAAAAACTACAAACTTGGTATGTGTTGCTTTTCCACTTAAGCACGCAGAGTTAAGGAGAAATATCAAAGACTGGTTCGCTCGGAATCAGAATAATGTGTCCGAGTGCAGCGACATGTCTACCGGCGGATTGTTGTTTCAGTGAAGCTAAGAATGTTGGCACAGAACAAAGCAGACATCATTATCATCTCATTGAATGCAAGTTGTACTCGCCATGATATAGCTGAAAATGAGCTTCCTCAATCACCCGTCTGTTTGCTTTTATTACTCTTAGACAAAGTAGCAGTGAATTTTATTTTAAATTGTCTTCAAAATGATAAATTTCAGTGAGAAAATAATATGATATCGACAAATCTCGAAGTCTCAAAATCATACTCAGTTTTAACAAAACATACCTAGTTCTTCGAATATATATTATACACTTGTTGCTCGTCTGTTCAAGCTTTTCACTGTCCTTAATAAGCACGAAGATAGTGACAAATGTATCTATGGTTACCTGTATATATATATATAAGTAAAAAGACTGTTAGTACTATATCAGAATTAGAGGTGCCGTCATGGTCTTGATCGCATGATAATTGGATGTTCAAATATCTGTGTAATCAGTGCCTATCATCACTAAAGTTGTGGATTCGAATACCACTCATGGTGAGATATACTCGATATAACAATATGTTATAACGATTGTCAGTGACTTGCGGTGGTTGTCTCCGGATACTCTGGTTTCGTCCACCAATAAAACTGACTGCCACGATATAGCTGAAATAATGTTGAGAGTGGCATTAACCACCATAATCATATATTCAAAACAATATAAAAAAGACCCTATTCAGCCTGTAGATATCTATTCCTTTGAAGCGGCCCGTGTAGCGCACATTTGTAACATTCTCTATTCACAAATACATGATGAAATTGGCGTTCACTGTACTTGTTCCTACATAACTTGAGCTCCCCTTTAATAAAATCGTTAAGTTGCTTATTTTTCGAGTAAAAAGTAATAATTGCTTATTTGAATGGTAACATAAAATAGGTTAGTATAATTCTTATTTTCTGAAGCGGATATGGGAGTGTCGGGGTGATGCCAGGGTCGATATTACAAGGCAATGTCATAATATATTTATCACATATTTAGCAGTTTCTCTTGAAAAAATTGAAGATACAAGGGTTGTAATGACAGTTGTAAATCTAAGGACAGTCAGTACAATGGTCAAAAGTAAAAAGAAAAGAAGACAAACAATGCAGTATATGGGAAGATAGCAAAGACTGGTTGACTCGAAATCAGGACAATATGTCTGAGTAGGGAAACATGACCACCCGCGGACTGTTGTTTCAGTCAGCTAGCACAATAAAGATCATATTAAGGGTGTTGGTCTAGTACATAGCGGACATCTTTATTATCTCATCGAATTTAATTAACTTGTGATTTAACTGAAACATTGCTCATTTGGCGTTAAACAACAATCAATCATGCATTAATAAAAATGTTACCTTATTCGGGTAGCAATTCTACAGTTCAATTGTAGTTCATTTAAATACGTTTGGCGGTTATCGATGACAAACATTATCTCAGCACAAAAAGCACGTTGGCAGTGAAGTATTTTTTTCAGAAAATGGAATGATGTGAGCATCAAAACATAGCATTAACTTTGATTCACTTACATAATTGCCAGTATTGGGATTTAATTTACAAACAGTTGTTCCTTTGGTGCAAAACACAGAGCAATCAAATCCATAATGGTTTTCATTGCATGATAGATGACCATTGCTGTCACAGTGTCCTTGACTATTGTTATGACATTGCTGAGAACATCCCGGGCCGATGTAATTGTTGTCACACAAAAGTTTACCATCAGATGAACACTTCCCATGAGTGGTATCTTCACAATAATTTAAGCAATTCCTTCCATGATAGTGTGAATCACATGTAATCGTTCCGTCAGCATTACACATTCCGTGTCCACTGACATGGCAATACGTTAAGCAATCTGTGCCATAGTAATTTTCGTCACACGTTAAATATCCCGATGAGATGTTGCATGTTCCATGTTTAACATTGTGACAGACATGGTATAATTTCCAAGATAGTCGTAACCTGAAATTTGTTAGATATCTACATTGATAGTCGTAACCTGAAATTTATTAGATATCTACATTGATAGTCGTAACCTGAAATTTATTAGATATCTACATTGACAGTCGTAACCTGAAATTTATTAGATATCTACATGGACAGTCGTAACCTGAAATTTATTAGATATCTACATTGACATTCATAACCTGAAATGTATTACATATCTATATTGACAGTCATAACCTTAGATTTATTAGATATCTACATTGACAGTCGTAACCTTAAATGTATTAGATATCTACATTGACAGTCGTAACCTGAAATTTATTAGATATCTACATTGACAGTCATAACCTGAAATGTACTACATATCTATATTGACAGTCATAACCTTAGATTTATTAGATATCTACATTGACAGTCGTAACCTTAGATTTATTAGATATCTACATTGACAGTCGTAACCTTAGATTTATTAGATATCTACATTGATAGTCGTAACCTTAAATTTATTAAATATCTACATTGACAGTCGTAACCTCAAATTTATTAGATATCTGCATTGACAGTCGTAACCTTAGATTTATTAGATATCTATATTGACAGTCGTAACCTTAAATTTATTAGATATCTACATTGACAGTCGTAACCTCAAATTTATTAAATATCTACATTGACAGTCATAACCTGACTTTGAAGACACCAAAGGGGTTATCAAAATCCGTATATCACAGAAGGACAGACAATACAATGGGCACTTGAGGCACCCATCGTCGTGCTCTAGTTACAACCCCGGTGATAAGTCATGAATGAGGAAATGACCGGGAAGTGCTTACGACAAGTCGAGCATATCCGTGGTCATCTGTGACACAGAAATTCTGTAACGGTTCATCTCGATGAAAAATACATCTAAGATTAATTATGAACTTACTCAGCAGTATTTTGACGATTTTGCATTGTTTCATTGTTCGATTTCATGTAACTCGCATTATGTTCTTGAACCATAATCCTCGTGGACTCTTTTATTATGATGTCATCTCTGTTGTTCTTGTTATAGACTAAAACATGTAGAGAAACTGATGTATTCTGAAAATGTAATTGTTTTATAAAGTATTATTCTACATATGTTCATGTTGGAATTAATAAAAGTGGGTATACATTCAAACCCGCCATAAAGGGCATCTCTATATAGCAAATCACTGTCTATAAATGGCAGCCTGATTTTTCCCATTAATGAATAGTGCATATAATTTTGACCTGTATATAAAAGGCAACTGCTCATAAAGGGCACATTTTCAGGTTCCCTTGAGTGTCCTTTATAGACAGGTTTGACTGTGTATGGATCACACATATGTTGATAACGAGATTCCAAAGCTTCTTAAGTTTACATTTCGATGTTATCAACTTGATGAATATTCGGTCTGCTTCTAATGAGATCACATTGAAATAAATAGTGGAATTCGTCGCCAATATATAGCTGAATAATTTTCTTTTAATAATTTATAAGCTTATGGTAAATTAATTTATCATTTCAAGTAAAATAGAGGGCTCGGGTTGCTCTATGTGTTAGGTAGTTGGATTACATAACAACTCATACAAGCCTATCACCAATACGGCGTGGATTCGCGCCCGGCTTTGTAAATTACAAAAAGGGTGCAGTCGACTCGCAGCGGCAAATGATAAAGTTTACCAGTTGCTTGCCCATGGTCGGTGGTTCTCTTGGGGTACTCCGACTTCTTCCACCACTAAAACTTGTCGCCATGATATTGCTGAAAGTGGCGTTCAACGCCAAAAAATCAATCAATCAATCAAGTAAAATAGTGTTGAAATAGTTAATATTAAAAAATACCGATACACAAAGACTTATTATTAAGTCAAATGAAAATAAGGAAAATAAGTGTAATTTAATTCAAAACTTACATTGGACTTTGGAAAGGTTACTGTATATTCGGACTTGTAATTCCTTGTAAAATTGAATTGTTGTAAAGGAGGTAAATTATTAACTGTTTCATTGTACAACACTGAAGAGTCTTTATACCTGAAAGGAATAGTACACATTGTTGAATAGGATTTTGCTGATGTTGTAAGAAAGCACACGAGGAGTGAGTGAGTAATTGTTGTATAACGCAAATTGAGCAATTTTTCAGCTATATCATGGCAAGAACAAGTTGATTTTCAATGAGATGATGATGAGGTCCGCTTTGTACTAGACCAACATGATGAGTTGGATTTTTATAGTGCTAGCTCACTGAAACAACAGTCCGTGGATAGACATATCACCCCATTCGGACACATTATCCTCATTCCGAGCCAACCAGTCTTTGCTCTTTCTCCTTAATGCTGCGTGCTAAGGAGAGAAGCAACAAATACCAATTTTATAGTCTTTGGTTTGACCCGACCGGTGCTCGAACACACGATCTACCGCATTCAAGGCGAGCACGCGAACCATTACGCCACCGATGCGGTTGTATATGAGGATACCAAAGGGGTAATTAGAAAAGGTAAATCCAAGGACACATAACACAATGGTCAAGAGAATAAAAGGCATCTAGATTAACAATGTTCCATAAAATACTACACAGAAAACAAAGTATTGAGCAACAAGAACCCCACTCACCAAGCTTTCGAGGCGTCGAAATACAAAAGGACAAACAATGATTTACAAAACATTAAACAGAAAACTAAAGCTCGAGCAACATGAACCCTATTAAACACAGGTACTCCAGAAAGGTAATCAGTTCCTGCTCCACGTGTTGTAACCGTAGAGTTACTCCTGTTAGAAACCAGGTGATAAGTCACATTTGTCTTGTTATTTCTATTCTTGATATTTGCACCACATTCCAAACTTTATTCATTGTGTGTTGCAAATTATCAAAATGTCGCAAAGAAGTGTTCCTTTCTTCAATTTTCATTCTGCCTTTTGCGCGGATACTACGAATATTATTGAAATTGTCTGTGGTTCCATTTCTATTGAATCAAGACCTGGCATTTTTGGAATTTCTGGGATGTTTAACTGGATGTTTAGGATCTGTCGAGATATTTAAAATATGAAAATTTCATGAAATAAACCAATAACAGAAACATTTTCAAGCAGTTGTGTTTTCCGTTCTTCATCTTCATAATTGTTCATTATGTAGGTTTGATCGTATTTAAATCTAGTAGGTTGTTCTTGTGTCTTTTAATGCCATTTCGCTAAAATAATTGAAATATTGTCACTTTCACACAAATCATCATGAACTTGCCATGAAAAATCCAACAGAAAAGTTGTCTACAAATGCAATATCTATTGATGAATATGAACCATTTTCCACATGTAAATAAGTAATAAAACCATCGATAAAAAGACATAAACCTTCCCGAGAAAATAATTCGTCAATAGTTTTGAGCTAACGTTTTTGTATTGGTGTTCTTCCCGCAACTGCATTATAACCCATACTGTTGGTACACTGCTAACATTCAGACGGACCATTTGGACCCCACCCCCATGCCTATTCCAACTATAAAACATAGCTATGCTTTGTAATAATACGTTAAGCTATGACTGTATGCATTTTGGATTATTTCGTGATGTTTCCACACTGTCACCTCTTGAACGTCTGTTCGTCTTTCTGCACAATTAGTGCAGTTATAATTAGTGACGTAATCTCCTTTATGGACGACCATTTAACTTCCCCACAATTTGCATGTCTATCAATAGAAATATATATAATACTTACACTGTTATTTCAATTGTAGGTTTACACCATATTTTACATTTCTGCCTGTTTCCTTCATTCATGTCACAGCACCGTGGGACATTGTTGACATCCACAACTTTGTTCTGCTCATTATGGTATGACAACAGTTTAATATTCAATGACACATTTTGTACAATTGGTACACTTCCTTTCTGCAATGCATAGATTTGTAAAGTATTTTTTTTTTGTCAAGCACAAGTGAAAGGTAGTAATCATGAAATGTACATTCATTACCATAGCTATTGAACAGAAAAGATGCTTTATGTTTTAAAACCTCTTCAATAATAAAATCCATCCAGTTTTATTACCCTCAACATAATTTTGGCTATTTTGTTTAGTCCATTTGGTTTTCTTGCCACCAATGATTTTTTTGAAAGATTATTTCGCTTTCCTATCTTTTGACTATGAGTGCACACGATTGAGGTTATTCCAAAAACCGTGGTGTACACCAGATTACATATTTACTATTTTTATTACTATAGATGGGTCGATACCTCTGCTAGTGGACTATTAGTTCCTGATATTATCATCTGACCAGTAAGTAGCCAGTACTTCGTCACTGATATTGCTTATTAGATACATTTATGTATCAAATTTACCATACCTGTTAACCTCTTGGAACCCCATGCCATCTCAAGTTAGGGAGAGATTTTGCGCGACATTATTTTTTACCTTATATTTTGGGTAGAGAAATAGAAAATGCAGATAATTGCACATTTTAATAGTTAATAACAAATCAGAAAACTATTCTGCTTTTTTTTAGGTAGCTCTGATCAGTTAAAATGTTTTTTTTAGCTGATTTAAGTAGTTCTTCAGTTGGTTCTTATTCAAAACAATTTAAATCCTTATTTTATTTTGAAAGCAGCCCAAATCTAGCCTTCTCAGTGAAAGGGTCCTTCATATCAGCCATGAAGGACCAAAAGGTGTCAATTCCTTCTTCTTGAGATGGCAGTTCTGAAAGTGGAGTGACCAAATAGTCATCATATTCATCTTGCAGTTGGTTGCAATCTTCACTTCCTCTATTAGCATCATACAACCCACTATGGGCAACACTGAAGGTAGAACTGCGTAGCTGGCAAAACGCTATGTCGTTCCCCAATGGAGTATCTGAGGAGAAAGGTCCAGAATGTCAACGTTTTCTTGGTTTTACTGCCTGTGACATCCTATCAGTTCCAAAAACTTATGAAGAATGGTTTACAAACTTAACTAGTACTCACCATTCCCTTTGGCGGCGATATCCATTCGCTTTTGTAAACAATAAACTGTTTCAATTAAAACCGGAGAAAATTCGAGAGAGATTCGAACATCAACTGTTTCAAGCACTTCGTTAACCAAGCTTTCATTTGACCAACGCCGATGTAAACAAAAATGGCGTCTTCCATTTGGAAAAATTAAAAAACAATCTTAAATAATATATAATAACTATTATAGCTAGGGTTAATATTCCTCACTATCAGACACAAACAACCTTAAGCGAAGATGACCGTCATGATTAGGCTCTTCGGTTTTCTTGCTTCCAAAGATTATTATACTACTTTTGGTTTCTGATAATGGTTATTTCATAAATGAATAACTCATCTGGTTCATTGTAATCTCTGAACAGCAAAAATCTTTAAATATAGTCTGTTGTTATGTGTGGATACGCGGACTTATATTGTAGTTATACTACTTTTGGTTTCTGATAATGGTTATTTCATAAATGATTAACTCATCTGGTTCATTGTAATCTCTGAACAGCAAAAATCTTTAAATATAGTCTGTTGTTATGTGTGGATACGCGGACTTATATTGTAGTTGTCTAAGAGGGTTAATATGAAGCCTGTGTTATTGATATATATATAACTGCCAAATAATTTTGAATTTAAAAAAAAAAGAGTAAAACATAACCTACATACGCTCATCCATTCCTATTTCATTACCCTACAATTTTATGTATCTTATTTGTAATATTTGACTTTCCAATATTTTGACTATGGGTTAGACCAAAAACTCTTCGGACACACTAAACTGATTGTCTAAGTTTTTATTACGTACTCGCAATATATGAAAGAAATATAGGAGTCACATATATATAATTTTTGTAGAATTAATGTATATCGTGTTCGTGCCTTTTGATTGGACAAGAACACTGTCACGTGTTTGTTTTTGATTCGTTCATAACTCGATGAACTTTTTCGTTTTTGATCCGTTCATAACTCGATGAACTTTTTTGTATAACGTATAACCAGCAAACAATATGGCGGCCGCCGACAGGAAACTACGATAGTGTCCGATTGAAAGCAAGCATGAAAATCAGTTTAATAATCAAAATAGGAAAAAGATTCACGTGGAAGAATTATAAGTATTAAACGGTTATTTTCAGGAGTTCTTGCATGTGTAAACGGTGCCGATGCATTCACAAACTTTACATATTCATTTTGTGATTGCATCGGCACCATTTACACATGCATGAACTCCTAAAAAGAAGCGTTTAATCCTATGATTAACGCTGCAAAAATTAGTTTATCCCCTCCTCTTTTTTTATTGAAACACCTGCACCAAGGCAGGAAAATGAGCGCGGTCATGTATTTGTGTGTTCCGACAGTGTGGTATTTTTGTTTTTCATTTTATTATCATATATGCTTGGAAATACATTTTTGTGAGCAAAATTACGAGAATTGATGTTATTACTTTTTACCATCACTATCAGCTATATTAACCTTTAACGTAACTACTAGACTTAATTGGGGATGGAAAATCCGGGCGGCTATAACGGACCGCACAGGTGATATCCCGTACATGGGTAGGTTTCTGCAAGAAGTAAAAAAGGAAACTGGAATACATTTTTTAGCGAAATCAATCTAATTTCAACCCACAATGAATTTCCACAAGGCACGCTACCACAATAGCATCAGCTTATACATTACATGTGTTAAGATATATTCATCTACTATGTACATGATTCCAGAATTTAGTAAAACAATTGTTGTATTTAACTCCTTGAAGTGCCTGTACCATGTCTTGAAAATGAGCGGTCATATGTGTGTTAGGGGTATCAATTTCTACGATTTTATATTATATTTTGGAACTGTAAATGTTTTTTGTTTTTCGTGTTATCAATAAGGAATGTATTGAAATGTAATGAACATACATAGACGCAGTAGTATCCGTTTGTAATATATAAGCGGATTTATTATACTAAATATATAATGTAACATCGCGCGATGTTCACCTTA
>MJUT01047317.1:5401-23648 GCA_002080005.1 Gigantidas platifrons
ATTCGAGGAAACACAAGTTGGTATCTTTTTAACAATTCATTTTGTGTAGTCGTCCCATCCTCGGCTTCTGAACATAATAATCTCGTTACGTACATGTGTTGGTAGTAGATCTAGACAGGTACGTGTCCTTTCTTTTATATGTGCCATGACATTCTTTACATTTATTTCTGAAGGTGAAAGTGGATGGTTGTGGTTCTTAGGGAAGCTGGTAATTAGATTGGCTTTGGTGATAATGGTGCCTGAATTACGACACTCTTAACAAGTGGTGCATGTTAAATAATTCTATATTGTAAAATACCAAAGCGAAATGTTTTTACATAATATAAATTTTACTTCTTTTTTTTCACAATTAATATCTTTAATGAAATCTGTACATTTGTTAGTTGAACATCATAAGTATCAGTACCATATAAATAGTGTTAGTAATTTTAATACACTACAATTATATTTATCAATGAAAATGCAATACCGATTTTGAGTCATTTCATAAGTGTTACTAATTTTAGACTGTTTACTTCCTATTGTAGCGTATATGTACATTTTGACCCACATGTTGGGAGATATAAAAAATCTAAAATGTTTTGGTTTTTGTTTATCAGTATTACATCTGGATTTTTCAATGCAACGAAGATACAATATAGATTATTTAAGACATTAACATAGACAGAAAATATTTCAGTTTTGAAAAAGAGATACTTGAAATCACTCTCAATTTGAGTTTTGAGAAAGAGATACCTGAAATCACGCTCAATTTCAATTCAACAACTTTAACAAGGATAATTAATCATTCAAGCTATAGGATCTTCATCAAGCAAGAACTGCTTACTCTTCGCGAGCACCTGAGTTCACCCCCCGTGTTTTGGTGGGGTCCATGTTGCTAATCATTTTAGTTTTTTGTGTTGTCCTATTATGTGTCTTTACGTTCGTAGTATTATACCTTCTTAGGGGGCGACAATCAATGTGAAAATTTGTTCACTTCAATTCAGTAGCTTTCCAACCAAATAAACGTTAGAGAATACCGAAGGGGAAATAAAAATGGAAAATCCAGAGAAACTGGCAACATAGGGTACACAAGACGAGGAAAAATAAAACAAAAACACATCACAATATATGTTAGACACCACTATGTACAATCAAACACAAATAATGTAAATAATACATCCACCCTCCTACAAATAACTGGAGGTAAAGACGAACCAAACAAACACAAATAACATAAATAATACATCCACCCTCCTACAAATAACTGGAGGTAAAGACGAACCGAACATAGTTTTCATGCGGAAAACATAACGGACATCACAATACGGAACGCAGAGCGTAAAGACTAGGCTAGCATGTGTTGACAAAAATATTTCCTAATATATAACTGTAAATGCTATAATTTAGTTATACTATTGCTGTCCAACATTGAAAAAAAAATGCTTAAAAGGCATGTACATATTTGACATCAACTCAATATAATTGAAGAAGATATAGTATGCAGATAAATTATATCAAAAAACATAAAAAAAAGATATCATTGTAAATAAGGCTACCAATTGTTATGGCTAAATTGGAGAATAGGGCTGTATTCCTTTCTTATTGTATTAACGCCCATATCTTTATTGTCACTTGCATTTCTTTATTCATACTGATTTACCTTTTCGCTCTATGTCATTTAATTTGTTTTTAATTTAAGTATTAAATAGCAAGATATATAGGTCTAACTCATTCATACAGTGTATGACGAGGAGACACACTGACGTATTAATATATACTATAAGTGAGGATAGCGCTATGTGGTTATATAACAGGAGTAACTAGTACATATGTAAATATGTGGTTCTATTCTAACAATAGCAATCTATATCAATATATTTTATTGTATATTTTCTATACGGTGCTTTATGATCGTTATACTTCACTTTCCAAGAAGTGATCATCTTTAATAACTGATTTCATTTTTGGAGAATTGTGTAATATTCCTTTCTTACTGTAATTAAGCCAATTTCATTATTGTCAAGTACATTTCCTTGTTCATGTCAAAATACCTTTCCGTTTTGATAACAATGCCGGACGGGAAGTCCATTGAAATACTTTAATTTAAAGAACGATATATATATATATATAATTGCTTTCATATTACACATTCATTATGAACAGCTATGTACAGCATAATCAGTGCATGAATAGGAAGTACACTGACGTATTATGATATTGTGAGGCTCTACATTGTTATCATAGCAGAAATATCCCGTCAGTATGTGATTCTATTCTAACGACAGCATTCTATCAAAGTATGTTATTGTATATTTTCTAAGCGGTGCATTATGATCATTATATTTATGTTTGATTGTGCATAGTGATGTCCAACGCCAATTGTGTTGTGTTTTTGTTTTCTTTGCTTTCATCTTTTGTACCCTATGCTGCCAGTTTCTATGGATTGCTCTTTTTTATTGCCACTTCGGTTTTCTAAAATGTTTTTTTATATACATCACTTTTCAAGAAGAAAAATTGTTTTAATAACTGATTCAATATTTGCGTATTATGTTCGCACGAGTGTTAAATTGATCCAATGTATAATGCGTTGACAACCTCCACACGAATTATTCTAATGTATAGTATTTGATAGAATTGATTTGAATACTTGGTGAACATCTCATACTGGATGTTAAAAAATGTCTCATATAGTAGATCAACACTATTTATACACATGTATTTGTCTCGGTCCGCGTTATTTTTACAAGGGCCGTCGTGGTCTTGACCGCATGGTTGTTGATTTTACAAATACCTATGCAATCATGACCTATCACCAATAAAGCTCTGAGTTCGAATCCAGCTTATGATGAGGTGTACTAGCTACAACATTATGCGATAAAGTTTGTCAGTTACTTGTAAAATTGACCGCCACGATATAACTAAACTATTGCTGAAAGTGGCGTAAAACACCAATACCCTAGCACCCCCGCTACCTTACAATACACAAATGTATATTGTTGTGGATAATAAAGATATTTGATCGTCACGAGTTCTCGTGTATCCTAAAAATGATAAATGTTAGGACAATGAGGTGTAATAACATAAAATATACATACTTTCTAAAATATATTTTACTATCATGTTGGATATACAAAGGAAGTATTCAGAATCCGTAAATCAAAGAAGGACATTAAGTTAGCCATTATCAAGTCGAATTCACCAAATAATTCATTGAATGTCAATAGAATGTACTACACAAATGTATCCTGTTTGTCATTTTTGTGTAAAACTAAATTAGATGTGTTCCATTCGTCGGAAGCTCTTCCCAGTCCTTTCCTCATTCATGACCTATCACCGGTTGGTAACTAGATTAACAGGACGGTTACTACTATTAGGACGGGAACTTCTTACCCTTCCAGAGCACCATAGTTCATCCCCGGGTCTTAGTATGGCTCGTGTTACTCGATCTTTAGTTTTATGTGTATGTTTTGTAGATCGTTCGTCCATTTGTCCTTTTTCTTTTGGCCATTATCTTGTCTTTCCTTCATCTATTTATGAATTGATTGCCCTCATTGGTATGCTAAACTCTTCGTAGATATCTACGTTTGTATCAATATCACCTACGCTGATGGACTATTAACATCACGAGGGTATCATCTCCCAGTAGTCAGTCTCGACACTGGCATGGTTTATTAGATATATTTGTTATTACAATCTATGTTTCCTAAGTAATGTAATTATTACTAAAAAGGTGGTTGTGGTTCTTAGAGAAGCTGGCACCTAAATTGTCTTTGGTGTTAATGGTGCCTGAATTGCAACAGTCTTAAAAGGTGGTTCATATTAAATAATTATATATAATTAAATGACAAAATGAATTGTATAATATATATAAATTTTACTTTAGTTAATTTAAGAAATGGCTGAAAAGAAATGGCCAGATGAAACGGAGGCGAAAGACGTGATTGACTTCGGATCTTCTGTGACTTCATAAGGAAATCACCAAACATTTCCTAATACAATGTAACCGATATAGTTATAAAGACACAGCTATATGTCTACATTATGCACATTATTCTGAGCGATTGTGTAGTGTAATATAATATTCTTTAGATCCTTCTCAGTGCTATATCTACATATATAGCATACATTCTTTATTAGAGAAAGTTAAATACATGAATATTTTACAGAGAAAGTAGAGAAAATGCATAAAAGATAACACAGTCATAAAATTAGTATTATTAATACATATACTTTAATGTTGGATTTTAGAGATTATGTGTTCCAAGGGAGACAATAATGAGAGGAAAAAAAACATAAAAACAAAATTACTAGATATAGTGAGTGAGTGATTGTTGTTTAACTAGAACAAGTTAATTAATTTTCAATGAGATGATGATGAGGTCCACTTTGAACTAGACCAACAAGCTTAGTTGGATGTTTATAACGCTAGCTCACTGAAACAACAGTCTGCAGATAGACTTGTCGCCACACTCGGACACATTATCCTAATTCCGAACCAACCAGTCTTGGATCTTTTTCCTTATCCCTGTGTGATTAGCGGTGAAGCAGCAAATACCAATTTTATAGTCCTTGATTTAGCCCGATCGGGGCTCGAACCCACGATCTATCGCACTCCAGGTGAGCAGTGCATCTGCATCTTCTACAGTAGAAGGCAGTACATATACAACAGAGAAAAATAGCTATATGCATCAACAGGGCATCAATTGTTGTTTGTCAGATAACCTCAGGACCAGTATTATTACAATCAACAAGGTAGTAGTATTATTATGTGTCATACTTTCTCACAAAAGGAAAAAGGTCCCTAGTAAAGCTTATTGATAAGCTAACAGATCATATAATATCATATAATGTCTTGTAAATGCGACCAACTAACATGTCATTTAGAGGTAATGAAATATAATACTTAGTAACTTGGTTTAATATTTTCTGGTTTCATGTAAAAATACGAATCATTTGGGTTAATCATTTCTACGTGGCGAAATATTAAAGCTGTCTAATGTAAGTTCTTTCAATAATTGCTTGATAGGAAATAATTGTTTGATGGCAAGCATATACTTTTTTATTTGATTTAATTCTGAAATATGTTTAAAAAAATTCTGATAGCAGTTTAATATTACTATATCATTTTAAGGGAAATATACAAGAACTTGATTTGATTGCAAACATATACTGCTTTTTTTAATTTGAATTAAATTAAACGTCTGAAATATATGTTAAGAAATTATATTGTGCGAAGAGAAATATTCAAAAACAATAGGGGTGCAACTTTTGAAGCAGGAACTGCCTACCAGTCCGGAGTTCACCTCCGGATTTTAGTGGGGTTCGCTAAGCGCGATCGGTAGTTGTATGTGTATGTTTTGTAGATCGTTGTTTCTCCTTTTGTAATTTTTCTTTCGTCTGTTCTTCTTCGATTTATGTATTCACGAGGTTATCATTTCGCAGTAGTCAGTATCGGCACTGGCATGGTGTATTATATATATTTGTTATTACAGTCTATTGTTCCTAAATAATGTAATTATTACTAAAAATGGGGTTGTTGTTCTTAGTTAAGCTAGTACCTAAATTGTCTTTGGTGCTAATGGTGCCTGAATTGCGACACTCTTACAGTAACAAGTGGTACATATTAAATAATTATATATTATAAAATGACAAAATGAAAATGTTTTTACATACATAAGAATGGTCACCAGATAGAACGGGGATGAACGATACCAATATCGACGAGCTTGACTTCGTTGGATACCAAAAAAGGATGACAACTATGAAAATGGGATCCGTAATTTAAATTTGAAGAAATGGCACTACGAAATTTTCAAATTATATATATTTTACATTCATATGAAATGTCAAACTTTGAGTATATATTACGGTTTGAAAATTTCATATTTTTATGTAGTGCTTATATAATTGTGAATGATAAGATAAATATATTTTTGAAGATAGGATGAGGTGATTCTTTAAACATTCTTGATTTAATAGTTGAGTACCCAGCATACGGTGACGTTGAAAATAATCAGAATATAAACTGCAAGTTCGAGAGTAGCGGTAGAGGTGTGAAAATTAAACTCCATACTCAGGGTGGTTGGTATAATACTATTTTGTGGGAAATGTACAATGGTGAAACTGCAACCGTCTCTTTTGTCATAAAGCCAGGTAGAATGTTGACCATTGGTGTCAAATGTAAAAATATTAAGCATAATGTCGGGCATCACAGCGGTATTTTGTATCAAGTTATTAGTCACACTAAAGTTTGCAAGGGACTGGCGACTTGTCGGTGGTATTCACCGGGTACTCCGGTTACCTACACCCATAAAATCTACCGCCACGATGCAACAGAAATATTGTTGAAAATGGCGTTAATCACCATAACCATAACCACAACCGTATTAGTGACCACCTATTATCGCTGATCTTATTGGATACTTGCGCAAATGTACGTCCGTTTTTTTTATTTCCAAAGGGCATTCCAGAAGCTAGTTTTGTTTATTTGTCAAATATGATTGATCAATTCTATTTCATGCTAATTCCATTAGATTTTTTTTTGTGCTTAACGCCACTTTCAGCAATATTTCAGTTATATTCCGGTATTTCGTCAGATATATACCATATTGGTTATCACTTGTTCAAATCATTTTGAATGAAACAGTTTTATAGTTTGATCATAGCAGTCAGTTATTCAAATTAATTGATGATATCAATTAGGGTAGTGATTAAACAATGTGTATTATATTGTAGAAATCACACCTGTCGTCTCAGCTGGACAGATGGCAACCCCATCAATACGTAGAGAGAACGACTTAACTTTTGATATTTGATCTACATACCCTATAACAGTAAGCAATCAACAAGGTAGTAGTATTATTCTGTGTCATACTTTTCACCAAATTCTAAAATACATTGAATTGACCTGATCATGTCACACGTGTGTATGTTTTTCATTTACCTCAAAATATTAAAGTCCAACTGATTTAGATTTTTTTGGTTGCAAATTTGAACATAGATATTATATTATCAAAGTGCCATTTTAAAATATTATTTCACAAATACGGGAATTATTATTCCATAAAATTAGCTAGATCCTGCCACTTTGGATTAGAATGTCTGCAACAAACCGGGAAAGTGCGCGGTCATGTATATGTGTATTAGGGGCGTCGATTTGGCCTCTAATTCTCCGATTTTTTCATTCAATTTTGAACCTTTTCTACAGCGTATTTTTCCTCTTTTTATTAGATTTACATTATTACTAGATACAGTTCGTGTCATATTTGGAGTTGATTAATATTTTAAACCCTTTATTTTCCAGTGCTAGATAAACTGAAGAAGGGAAATACAGAATTGAAACAGAGGATGATGTGTGTTATTTGTAGAATTAAAGGCTTTAAATATGTCTTTCAACCCTGTGGCCACGTGACATGTGACGTGTGTTCCGAACTTGACATTTGCATGTGTAATGCACGCGTTACTAGTAAACATGTGTGCATATTATCACGAAAACTTATTGACACTAATTTATTCCAGTAAACAATTTTGTGGAATGATTATGGAAAATGTTGGGAAGCACTCGTTCGCGTATTCTTACTCCGTTGCTGATAAGTGTCTTATCAATTGTTACGATGTCCACATGAAAACGATGTTCGGTTCCCATTTACCTCCAGTTGTTTGTAGGAGGGGGCATGTTTTATTTGCGTTATTTGTGTTTGTTTGTGCATAGTTGTGTCTAACTCGTATTTACGGTATGAGTGGCACGGTGATGTCTTATGGAAGGAGGGAACTGCTTTTCCCTCGCGGGCGTCTGGGTTCACCCCCGGTTTTTGCTTGAATTCGTGTTGGTCAACTTTTTAGTTTTCTGTATTTTGTGTTTTTGCTTTGTTTGTCTTCGTCCTGTGTCCTTTGTGCCCAATGTTGCCAGTTTCTCTGGATTGTATAATTATCACATGTAAGAACTAAATGCGCAGTAAAATTCGATACCTACGTTTTTATGTATATCCCTGGGTCGATAGCTCTGTTGATGTACTATGAGTCTCCAAAGATGTCATTCCCTAATAGTGAGTGTTCCGACACTTACATATATTATTTGCTATATATATATTGAAATTTACAGTTCCTAAATAATGTAATGATTAATCAAATTAAGATTATCGTGTCTCATGTATATGTAGGTCCTTTGACAAAGACATTTATATTATTTGGTTTCTAATGTTTTGATTATGATTATTACCTGATTAAGTCTATTCCAGAAACGCGTGGATATCTGTTTTCATTAACATGTCTTTTTATCATTTATGTTGATGTTTTAATGATATAATGCATTATACTCTAAGAGATGTTTTTGTCCATGAACTAATTTTAGCCCCGTCACGTCTTATCAAAGTGCCTGCATCAAGCCATGAAAGTGTGCGATTATGTGCTTGTGTATTAAATGTATCGATTATGCTTCTTTATCCTGTTTTTCTATATGATATTTCGAACTCTTTCTAGAACATGGTTATTTTACGTTTTATTACATTAGTTATTGAATAAATACATCACAAGTCTGTCTCAAAAAAGATTGTTTATTCATTTGAAATATTTTGATCGAAAGCAGGAGAAGGAAATTTTAAGATAATTTATTTATACTAATCAAATGTCATTGTATTTCCGCTAAACTAAATGAAATTGTTAATTGTTTTGTTTGTTGTAACTTTGTCATATATACTGTATGTCATCCTCTGCTGTTGTTATTTATTATGTGTGTATTGTATATATTACAGAAGTTGCATTGCTTCTGATTGATTGATTGATTGATTGATTGATTGATTGATTGATTGATTGATTGATTGATTGATTGATTGATTTTTGGTGTTTAACGCCACTTTCAACAATATGTCAGCTATATTGATTTTGAATGAACAAAGACTTCTTACTAATATGTAAATAAAAAATTCAGTTTATTTTCACACGTTTTCCATTATTTTCTTATGCAATAAAGACCAATCTCATACCACTTCAATTAACACTTCGACAGAAATATATTGTCTTAATTCGATAATCACAGTCGACGAGGGGTCGTGATAAACGTGATTAGCAAAAATAAGACTAAATGTGACAAGGTAATAAACGTGCAAAACACCTCATCTGGAAACATAAAACAGAGTCACATGACTTGGAATTAATGCTCACTTCCAACGTTGACCACCAACAAATGGTGTGTTGTTTCATATTATCATGTATGCTACCTCAACCTTCAAGAGATTATTTGCATTTTGAATTTAGAAGTTTTAATTTCTCGTTTTAATTATCCTAAATATAGCAATCAATATTAACTGAAAATCGTTCTAGGTACCATCTTTCATGAAAGAATTTATAAATATTCAGTTTATAAACCGGACATTGAAGTGTATGCCCTTTCTGTCCATTGAATTGAAATGCTACTGTCACACAAACCAATAATATTGATTAGTGCAATGTGGTGTAACTATATAATGTCCTGAGTATCCATCTTCCATTCGATACCCGCTATATCCCTTTGGCCTTTTCAAGAAAATGTTAGAGAAAACCGAAGATACACTCAAGCTTTTATTGAATAGCCAATTGTTACATGAATATTCAGTTAAATTGCAATTTGCACATACGATGTATTATTAATAGGTAATGGCTACATCATTATTCATTTACAAGACAATCAGAACACAACAATTATAATAGGAACGGGTATAGGTTGTTAATATTTATGGTGTTTAACCCCACGATATTTCAGTTATATCGTTGCGGGTCACGATATAGAACATTAATACGCACAAACACTCATTTATATATTTATATCATAATTTGGTATTATACTTCCTAATATATACAATGATCAGTAAATTCGTAAATTACCCTCTTAGAAGGTGTAATAATGATACTCCTGATAGTACTTGATAATCCATAGTTTTCGTGTATTAAAGTATGTAGGCAAAATTGCGTTCATATCTATATCATCAGTGGCGTCGACTGGACCTTAAAGTGGGGAGGGGGCAAGATTTGAGAGTGGAGCGAAAAATGGGAGGATGGTAAAATTCAGGAGACGACAGGAAAGTTGGTGGGGGAGGCAGTCTTTTAAATCTGACAAACAAACAAAAAAAAACAAAAAGAAATTTGTCTTCTATGATTTCAATTATTTCTAAATTGCTTGCAAATTCTGTATGCTGTGTGTGTGGGGAATTTTGAATATTTTGGAATAAATAAAAATATCTTTGGAAAACAGTTAAACATGTTCAATTAACGCTATTCTAAATAATTACGTTAGAATATGTTTAAATGGGAATAACTCAAGCGTGCACACTGTTCAATATGATTACCCAAAACATAATGTAATTTAAAAAGATACATCATATACATACAAAACCAAGTTGTCATGGGTCATAGGGCTAGAAATTGCTACGGCTGAATTGGAGAATAGTGCATTATACCTTTTTTATTGGATTTATGCTTATTTCCTCATTGCTACTTACATTTCTTTATTCGTGTCAATTTGTGTTACCGCCAAACTAAAAATAGATTGTAAACTAGGAGATTAAATACTAAGAGTAGGAGTCATGTTATGCGTTGCATTATCTGGTGGTGTTCTACTTGACCAATAAAATTGCGTTGACTGAATTTAGTTTTACCTGTTGTGCTTTGAGAACCTAATTGTAAATTCAGTTCAATTCCTATAGACAGAAAAGATCAAGGGATAAAAATATAATTTTATTATTTAATTCAAAATGTATAAAAGTCAATGGATTAATGTGAATTTTCTGCTGGATGAGCATACTATTCGTGCATATAAAGTTTATGTGCATGAGCTGGGCTAAGGGCGAGGCTCACTGTCGACGAGAAGTCACACTAACATAACAGAAGTAACTAGTAAGTATTTAGTTCCATAACAATAGTAATCGATATCAAATGATTTTATTGTATATTTTCTATACGGTGCATTATGATGGATAATCACTCTCCAAGAAGTCAGAATGTTGAATGGCGGTTTTCATTTTTGCGTATTTTGTTCGTACGAATGTTAAATTTAACTAATCATGCGCTGACAATCTCCCTACGAATTATTCCCATGTATAGTATTTGATAGGCTTAATTTGAAGATTTGAGTGTGTCAACATTGTCAGTATGTACGAATGGTAAGGCTGATGCTCAATGATTCGAGGAAATAAAATGTGTATCTTTTTTCAAAATGTATTTTGTGTAATCGTCCCATTCTCGGCTTCTGGACAGATTAATCTCGTTGTCGTAAATAGTTGGTAGTGGATCTAGACAGGTACATGCCCTGTCTTTAATATGTACCATGATAGTCTTTACATTTATTTCTGAAGGTGAGAGTGGGTGTTTATGGTTCATAGGGAAGCTGATACCTAAATTGTGTTAATGGTGATTGAATTACGACACTCTTAGCAAGTGGTGCATATTTAGGAATAATATATTGTAAGATGACAAAGGGAAATGTTTTACATAATATAAATTTTACTTTAGTTAATTTAAGATATGGCTGAAAATAATTGGCCAGATGAAACGGAGACGAAAGACGCGATTGCGTTCGGTGAATACCATACATTGGATCACAACAAGGACATTGGGATCCGTAAGTTAAATTTGAAGTAATGTCACTACGAAATTCTAAAATTATATATATGTTACATTTATATGAACAACAGTTATGAAAGGCGAGGAATGACGCTTGTTTCTGTCGTTTTTATTTAAATCTGACACGTTTTCAAACTTTTTTGACATTGCAGGATAAACACAAAATACGTACATTGTCGTTTAATATAAAATTCATTGGTACTCGCTGCGAAACAGGCCTGAACAGCTCGCCGAAGAATCGCTATTCTACCTTTTATGAAGCACGTCCAAATAAATCTTATATTTACCAACAATGTAAATATATTGTATATATACACGACTAAGAAATAGGAACTGGCTTATCTTTTTAGAGAATTACATATAAACCTGAATTATAACGTAGAGTTAAATTGTCAGAAACAGTACTTTTATTCCATTCGTTCCACTACCTTGACCTAACGACGGCTACGTTGAAATTCTGAACTGTTGTACCTTTCATCGGTATTGTCTCTTGATGGTCGGTGAATGGTTCTATCATTGTATCGACGACTTCAGACTTGGACTATTAGAGCCGCTATTGTTCTGTCGTGATTCTCGTTTGTCATGATCGTGGTCTAGCAGAGAAGTCAACACTTCTACGTCCCCTGACATATAAGTCTGGGTTTACATAACATAATGTTTTGACAAGAATGCACATGTTTTCGGACTCAATTCCTTGTTGTAATGACATATCACTGTATTGTCTGCTCAACTGCAACATCTGTTTAGCGGACAAGATTTCATCACGGTTAGCTTTTGTCTTGCATGTTGCAATGACTACACTAGGTCTTCGGGACTTGGTCTCCTTACGTTCAACACTAAATGATCGAAAGATAGGACGAGGCGATTCTTTAGGCATTCTTGATTTAATAGCTGAGTACGCAGAATACGGTGACGTTGAACAATTCTGAAAATAAACGGCAAGTTCGAGTTTGAGGTGTGAAAATTGAACTCCATACACGGGCGGTTTGTATAATAATATTGTGTGGAAAATGTGTAATGATAAAACTACATTCGTCTCTTTTGTCATAAAGCCATGCAGAATGCCAACCATTGGTGTCAGATGTTAAGAATTTAAACATAATTTCTGGTATCACAGCAATAAGTTTGTTAGTGACTGGGGATAAGTCGGTAGCTTTCTCCGGGTACTCCGATTTCCTCCACCCATACAACTTACCGCCACGGTGCAACGGAAATATTGTTGAAAGTGGTGTTAAACACCATAACCATAACCTTATTAATGACCACCTAGTAGCGCTGATCTCATTGGTTGCATGAACAAGTGTACGTCGTTTTTGGATTTCCAAAGAGGACATCAGAAGCTAGTTGTATTTAATTGTCAAACATTATCAATTCTAATTCATGATGTTTAACGCCACTTTTAACAATATTTGAGCTATATTCCGGTATTTCGTCAGATGTATACCATATTGGTTATCAGTTGTTCAAATCATTGTGAATGAAACAGTCGTTTAGCTTGTTCATAGTAGTCAGTTATTCAAATTAATTGCTGACATTACTTAGGGCAGTGATAAAACAAGGTGTAATATATTGTAGGAATTACACCAGCCGTCTCATCAATACGTACAGAAAATGACTTAAATTTTTATATTGGATCCACATACCCTATAGAAGTAAGCAGTCCATTTGAATCTTCTACAGTAGGGTCCAGTACGTGTACAACAGAAAACAATAATTCTGCATCAACAGGAGGCCATGAATTGTTGGTTTCCAGATCACCACAGGAACATCAAGATTACAATCAACAAGGTAGTAGTCATATTCTGTGTCATACTTTCTCACAAAATTTAAAAATACATTGGATTAAGCTTATCATGTCACAAGTGTGTATGCGTTTCATAAACCTCAAAATATTAAATTTCAACTGATTTTGATTTTTTTGTTGTTGCCAATTTGAACATTATATAATAAAAGTGCAATTTTAAAATAAGCATGGCTGCATTATTTTACTAAGACGGAAATCATTGATCCCTACAATTAGCTTAACCACATCACTTATAGTATTGCAGTATATGAAAAAGCCGGAAAAGTGAGCGGTTGTGTATATGTGTAATAAGGGTGTCGATATTCCCTCTGTTTCGCCGATTTTTCGATTAAATCTTGAACCTTTTCTGACAGCGTGTTATTATATTTTCTCTCTCTTTTACTAGATTCGTTGTATTATCATATATAGTTCGTGTCATATTTGGAGTTGAATACTATTCTAAACCATTTATATATCTTTCATGTATATCCAAAAACATACCTTCAATTGACTCGCGTAGTATTCCAATTTCAAAAGTTTCAACTAAATGATTTTTAATTTAAACCTCACTCCTCCAGAGCCGCATTTCGCATTTTTATGTATTTTCTGTCTATTGTTACCAAAACCACTTATATCAATTCATATTTAGTACATTGCAATTTTTCAAATAAGTCCCAGCAGTACCCATTATGTCAAGACTTAAATATGAAACTGAATTATTGCATATCAGAATAAAAAGCATACATTTAATTGGCTGAAAACTCTCCAAGTGACATCCACTATTCCGCGATATAGACTGGTGATATAGACCGGTCTAAAAACCGTGTATAGACTGGTACTACTGGTCTATACACGGATATTTGTTTGTTTACGTTTTAATAAATTACAATGTTACTTATAATCTCATGTTATTTCTCATTATAAGTTGAACACCATTCAAACAATTGCTGCAGTCAATTCAAATTAGGTAATAACGAAGGTGATAACGCCTAGGGAAACCTTCAATGATCCTAAATAAAAATTTCTATGCATTTATATTGTATGTGTCAGATTCTGGTCGTCCATGCAATAAACACAATAGTTACTGATATAGAGTGCAATATTATGATAGACAGACTGCCCTTGGGTCTTGGTACTAACAAGTGGAAATGATATTGCCCTAGCCTTCGGCTTAGGCAATATCCTTTTCCTTCCACTGGTTCTTACCACGACTCTTGGACAGTCTATATATCCTGATACTGCTCTCCATATCAGTAACTATTATATAATTATAACGTACAGTAAAATTGTCAGAAACAGTATTTGTATTCCTCCCATTTACGTTCCACTACTTTCACCTAACAACTGCTACGGTGAAATTCTGAACTGTTGTATCCAGCATCGGTATTGTCTCTTGATGATCAATGACTGGTTCTATCATTGTATCGACGACTTCAGACTTGGCCGATTTGAGCCGCTATTGTTCTGTCGTGGTTCTCGTTTACCGTGGTATGGCTTGTTACCTTCAGATGATCGTGGTCTAGCAGAAAAGTCCACAACTCTACTTCCTCTAACAGACAAATCTGAGTTTACATAACCTAATGCTTTGACAAGAATGCACATGTTTTCGGACTCAATTCTTTGTTGTAATGACACATCACTGTATTTTCTGCTCAACTGCAACTTCTTTTTAGCGGACAAGATTTCATCACGATTAAATTTTGTCTTTCATGTTTTAATGACTACACCAGATCTTCGGGATTTGGGTCCCTTACGTTCAACACTAAATGGTCGAAAGATAGGATGAGGCGATTCTTTGAGCAGTCTTGATATAATAATTTAGTACGCAGAATACGGTGACCTTGACAAAATCTTAATATAAATTCAAGTTCGAGTGCAACTGTTGAGGTGTGAAAATTAAACTCCATTCGCGGGCGGTTTGTATAACACTATTTTTCGGAAAATGTGTAATGGTAAAACTATAGTCGCCTCTTTTGTCATAAAGCAAAATACAATGTTGACCATTGGTGACAAATGTTAAAATATCAAACATAATGTCGGGTATCACAGCTATATTTAGAATGACATTATTAGTGACACTAAAATTTAGCAGTGACTGACAACAAGTCGGCGGTTTTCTCCGGGTACTCTGGTTTCCTACACCCATAAAGCTTACCGCCACTATGCAACGGAAATATTTCTGGATGTGGCGTTAAACACCATAAGCATAAACTTATTAATGACCACATAGTAGCGCTGATCTCATCGGTTGCATGAGCAAATGTACGTCTGTTTTTGGATTTCCAAAGAGAATATCAGAAGCTAGTTTTATTTATTGTCAAATATTTGCAATTCTAATTCATGGTGTTTAACGCCATTTTCAACAATATTTGAGCTATATTACGGTATTTCGTTAGACATATACCATATTGGGTATCACTTGTTCAAATCATTTTGAATGAAACAGTTTTGTAGCTTGTTCATAGCAGTCAGTTATTCAAATTAATTGCTGACTTTATTTAGGGCAGTGATTAAACAAGGTGTATTATATTGTAGGAATTACACCAATCGTCTCATCTGGACAGATGGCAACCCCTTCAATACGTAGCGAGAATGACTCAAATATAGACACTGGATCTACATACCCTATAACATTAAGCAGTGCATCTGAATCTTCTGCAGTAGGACCCAGTATATGCACAACAGAAAACAGTAATTCTGCATCAACTGGAGGCCATGCATTGTTGGTTACCAGATCACCACAGGAACAGCATGATTACAATCAACAAGGTAGTAGTCATATTCTGTGTCATACTTTCTCACCAAATTTAAAAATACATTGAATTAAACGTATCATGTCACAAGTGTGTATGCGTTTGATATATCCTGATAATATCAAACTCCATCTTATTTTGAATTTTCTTTGTGGCAAATTTGAACATAGATATTTTATATAATCAAAGTGCAATTTTAAAATAAGCATAGCTGCATAATTTTACTTAGAGGAAAAGTATTAGATCATAGAATTAGCTTAACCTCACCACTTTGTATTACGGTATCTGTGGAAAGCCGGGAAAGTGAGCGGTCATGTATATGTCTATTAGGTGTGTCGATTGTCCGTCTATTTATTACATTATTATCATATATAGTTCATGTCATATTTGGAGTCGATTAATATTTTAAACCCTTTATCTTCTATTGATCGACAAACTGAAGAAAGAAAATACAGAATTGAAACAGAAGAAGATGTGTGTTATATGTAGAATTAAAGACTTTGAATATGTCATTCAACCATGTGGCCACTTGACATGTGACGTGTGTTCCGAACTTGACATTTGCATATGTAATGCACACGTTACTGGTAAACATGTATGCATATTATCACTAAAATACACTTCTTGACACTAATTTATTCCAGTAAACAATTTTGTGGAATGATTATGGAAAATGTTGGGAAGCAATCTTTCTCCGTTGCTAATAATGTACCTTATCAATTGTTACGATGTCCACATGAAAATGATGTTCGGTTCCTACTTACCTCCTGTTGGTTGTAGGAGTGTTCATGTCTTATTTATGATATATGTGTTTGTTTGCGTATAGTAAAAAAGAAGAAAATGGACATTCTAAAATAATTTATTTATATTTATAAAATATTTAGGATTTTCGCAAAATTTAGGAATGTTTAATGTTTTATTTTGCTGATTTTAATTTGTCATATATAATGTATGTCATCCTCTGATATGGTTGTTTATTTTGTGTGTAAATAAACGTCAGATAATACTTATTTGACAATCCAAAATGGACAATCAAGAGAAACTGGTACACAAGACGGAGACAAACAAAAACACAAAATAATTTATGTATTATAATTTATATTGGTATTGGTGCATTTGAACTATTTATTTATAATGCATTATATAAATTATATTGCTTTTGAATGGAAAGAGACTTATTATTATAATGTAAATAAATAAAGTTGATATATTTTCACCCGCTTCCCAATCTTTTTTTTTACCGCCACGATTTAACTGAAGTATTGTTTAAAGTGGAGTTATACACCATAAACCAAACTAAACCAAACCCATTCTTTTATTATGCAATAAAGAACAATATCATACCACTTCAAATAACACTTCGACAGAAATAAATAATGCTTAATATGAAAAGGGTACTAAACAAGCAAAACACCTCATATAGAAACGGAAAACAGAGTCACATGAATAACATTTTTTGATTTGTGTTTCTGCTTACTTGCAACGGTGACCACTAAACAATAAATGCTTGGTGGTGTTTCATATTTTTATTTATGGTACTTCAACCTTAAAGCAATTATTTGCATATATTTTGCATTTGAATTTGAAATTTTAATTTCTCGTTTAATTATTCTAAACATATCAACCAATATTTATACTATTGTGTTAACTAAGATTCAAATTGGTACCACCATTCGTGAAAGAAATTATCAAACCGGCTAGTTAAGTGTTTACTATTGTGTGTTCATTGAATGAAAATACTACGGTCACAAAAACAATGACCATTGATTGGTGGAATGATGTACTACTCTATAATGTTTCGATTATCCATCATCCATTCGATACCGATTATACCAGCATGTTTCGGCACAATGTAAACGAGGACTATTGATGGGCGATAAAGTCTTTGGAGATCATTGTTTGTCCTTTATTGATTTACGGCTTCTGAGTACCCCGATATGTTCTGTTGTTGGTTATCACAATTCCATCCTTTCCTTATTCATGACTTACCACAGGTCTTTTTACAACAGTAAAATGACGGGCGCCACTAGTGGATCAGCTACAGCTTAGCTGTTCAGAACACATCATCGTCATGGATTCACATCTAGTTTTTGTTTGGTTCGTTTTGCTCAATCTTTGGTTTTCTATGTACAGATCA
>MJUT01047317.1:83785-103211 GCA_002080005.1 Gigantidas platifrons
TTTTTTCCCACACGACGCAAAAATCAGATTTCTGATCTTATTATAGAATACAATACTGTCATGTTTTACCTTCATAGAAGAAACCAGCATCAGCTAGTAGGTCGGCAGTCTGTACACTATCTGTACGCCATACACCTTTAAATGTAGCCATTCTTGTATGTTTATCTTCAAATGCTGGATGCTTTGGAGTGTATATCTGCATGTGATATAAATACTGTTAATATCATCATTGGGAGGATTTTATTAATTTGTTTTTGTAATTTAGATAACATTAATAAAATGAAAAGCAAAAAATACCACGCAGTCTAGCTTGGCACATCCACTTCAATAAAAGGTGGCGGGATTAATGTCGTTATATGGCCCTAAAGCTCCCCTAATATATATTGATACCGGTATTTCCATGACACATCTTCAAGCAGTGTCAGTATATGGTGCTTATTTGTGTGGAATAAATACAGCCAGTATCATAATTGTATAGATTTCATTTAAATAGATGACATATCTTCTTACTGTGTTCGGTGAGTAAAGATGGGTGGGGGAGAGGGGTGTTTGTTTTGTTGATATTGGTGGCATTGTTGACCATCACTGTTTAAGCTTTCTTTTCACAACAAGCTTAATCGTCATGTTAATGCTTAGCCAATTTGAACAATTTACTCACTATTAGTTGATTGGAAGTTTGATTGATTGGTGTTTAACGCCAACTTTAGTAGTATGTCAGCAATATCGTGGCGGGAACAAATTGTACATTAACATAAGTCACCTACGTGAACCTTAGAAATAAAGCATCATACGCCTTTCTATTGGCGTATATACTTTAACCTTAAAGCAACACTGGAGATGAAAATGTACAGAATACGAAAATTATAAACCCTCAGATAAAATATCATATTTTATATTTGAGTTACTGTGCGAATGTACAATAATACCCAAAGTAAAGCTATTGTATATGAGGCATCTAATATCAGTCACATGCCGCTGTTAGATGCCGCTGATATAGGCCGATGGCTACTGGCCGATGAGTTTACAGTTCTTTTTATGAACGAGCTTAAGAATTTGCCAAAAACTGTTCCTCCGACTTTTTGTTATTTTATAGATTATAACATAATTATTGTACAAGTTAGATGCATTACTACGAAATCAAAAGAAGCTGCCCGTATTGGATATAACGGGTTTCCTTTTACGCATTCGTACTCAGTCCAAAGGGTAGGAGTACGTAAAATACAAAATTAATGCCTACACTGTTAGATAAAAAAAAATAAACCCATGTAGCTACTGCAAAATACTTAATATCAGCAAAAACCTACAGATTTAAAGGTAATTTTAAAGCCATATTTGATGACCTTGTGGTCTTATATATTAATGTGCTTGCGTTGGAAAGTTGTGGTGAAGCAGAAGTGAAAGGAGGATTTCGATTGGATTTTCGGGGGTAAGTTTCCAGTTATGTACCCCTTTCATGATATATGAATGTCGCTTATATTAAACTTCACGTGAAACCTGTATAAAAGCTCAAAAAGATTTGATTTAACATAGAATGCTATTATTTAACATAGAATGCTAAGAGGGATTATTTAGTGGTATTACTCCTTTTACATCACCATAATCATCATCAAACAGAAGCTTGTTCTCTTCATGATACAGCTGATATATATAGTTCAATTCTGTATTAACCAATGTCTTTCTGTGAAGGATTAACTCCTAGAACTGCGAAAGATTTTGGTTGATTTGTTGTTTAATTAGTAATTATTGAGAAGTGAGCAGGTAGTATCTACCCAGTTCCGGATTTAGAAGAAGAGAGGCATTAGAATATTCCTCGTAATTCCATATATTTTTTTTAAGTAGAGTGCAATTGTGCAAGGAAAATTAATTGGTTGTTTAGAGACTACAGTAGGTATGACAGCATATATTAGAAAGACATGTCACAGTGTCAAAAAATATACACCTTGACCGGAGATCCTTAGATGTTGAGACCCTTGGCTTCAAACTTTACAAAGAGTGGATGGTGTTCTGTACATCGTAGCGGGGAAACGTCTACTCCTCGGGGTTCTCTCGGGGTATTTACTTTACTACTGTTTCTTCGATTTTTATTTTTATTATATTTTGAGACAGATTTTGACGGTGTGACATATAAAACAAGTCTTTTCGGTTTATTTCACTAATGTGTTTGCCATTTCTGAAATAACACCAAAATACAAAATGTATTTCAAAGTTGATGAAGGCAGACAACACCAAGATATGTGACATTTGGTAGGATCTTTAATTTAATATATACTTCTTCATTAGAAATGATATAAAAATCTAAATAAAAAATAGTACTTATGATATAGCTGACTAATTCTAGAATTCATTTGTATGCAACATGATTTAAGAAATAATTCATGGAAGCCATATGCATATATTGTTCTACCACGGATAAGCCCTTTACTTCACGAAGTTTTACTCCGAGCGTTAGCGAGGGGCAAAAAGCTGACATAAAGGGCCTATCCGTGGTTAAAACAATATATACATATGGCTTCCATGAATTATTTCGATTCTAATATGTAAAAATTGGTAAAATATCGTTATAAATTGTGGATCACGTCATAAATGACAATGGGTGTAGGTATATATTATTTTTACCACGGGTTTGGACTCAAAGCGTTTGAAGGACGCCATATTAGAAATGTTTTATTACTTCGCAATATAACATCATACAAGTATGCATACGCCTTCCTTTCTTTATTATTATCTCACCTTTTTCCAATCTGCTTGTATTTCATCAATAAACTCTTTTCCTTTCATCTGATTTAAAAACCAGCATTTGTGACTATGGCGTGCATGTTCTCTCCATGGATCGTCTGAAGCGTCCCATTCTGCTAAACCAAGGTCACAACAAAAACAACGAACAATGTCATCTTTACCTAATAAGGAGGCAGAAAGTATCAATATTAATGAAGTGCCAACTTGTTTCTAAAGAGGCAGATATCAAGACCTAGTTGAATTATTTTCCATCCGTTATCCTTATATTCTGGGATCAACAACATCGGACCGCCACGATATATTCAAATATTGTTGAAAGTGGCGTTAAATACCATATCCACCCTCTCAACAACATCGGAAATTATTATATTTGATGTAAATTTCTCAATCTGTCGTCATATCCGTACTGATAACATATGTCATATATTTTAAATACTTCTTGATAAAACGATAGTTAAAGCGGAATATTACCTGGACAGTTCGATAATATAACTTTACCTTTGATCTTTAATCGTGACGTGTTGTACATACAAATGTAGAACCAATTACAACAAGTTTAAAAATAATAACAAGGTAATATCCGAAACTATTTGCCTTGTGCGATCACGTTTTCCATCTCCTAACTTCCTGGGAACTACATCATCAGATTCGGAAACTACTTTCGCATGCATTTAACCGTTGATACAACTGCTGTATAAGTAAAACAAAATATGTATGAAAGGAATGTATTTATCAGAATGATACGCGGGAAGATGAATTTATAAAAGCGTTGCGTTATTTGTATTCGAATCTCATATATATATATGTATATTTAGTATTACTTTATGTATGTAATACACTTATATTATGATAAAAACAATGTATAACTATGTCTTGTGTTTAGTTTTTCTCTGCAGTGTTTTGTAGATCATGGTTTGTTCTTGTTTTTTTGTATATTGTTCAATTTCAATTTTCGTCTTTTGATTACACCTTTAGTATCTTCAAACCTCTTTATGAGAATTTATTAAACGCAATACCACCACACAAACCCCCTCCCTTTCCCACTCCTTCGTGTATTACATCTTACGTTTATAATTTTTTCAAATATTTCACTGTATTTAATGTTGGGTAACATATGTTAAAAATATTTGGTATCATTTCTGTAAAGGCATATGCATTTTTGTATATATTTTTGGTATTTGACTTTTTTTTAGACATAAATCAAATTTGTAAATGTCAAATATTATTGACAGTAAAGTAAGTATATTAACTCTTTTAGTGTAATTGCCCCAATTTAATTTTTTGTGGTGGTGAGATGGGAAGTCTTCAAATTACCTGTGTAGAAGTAACCACTATGTGCTAGCGTCTTTGGACTCTGCTTATTATGAAAAATCCATGTAGTAAAGCTATTGATCCTCAAATCAATAACTGAATATTCTGGGTATCTCAATTGAATCCCATCAGGAACAACTAAATTTGTATCGTCCATTTTTGGCTTAGTATCAAAAGAGTAGCCAATACTTTTAATATATTCACATCTTGGTCTAAGGAGCGCATGTAAATCAAGCGCTTTATCTGTGGGTTTCCAGTCGTTTATGTTAGTCTGAAGGCCGCAAGATGGACATTTAAGGTTTAAGTTATTTCCCAAATAGAAAAATCCAGCTTCAGCTATCTCTTGGGGCCATATTTTAGCACTCTTGGGCCAATTCCCATATGAATATAAACGCTGAGTTAATGCTTCAAACAGAAAAATGGGATGATTTCGTACTTCCGGGCTGCTAAGGAATAATTTAGGTTCTAGCAATGATTTTTTCCGCTTTGTCTTTGACTGTTTAGAATGCCCAAAAGTCCTCGGTGGAACAACTTGTTTATATTTACCCCAATTTTTACTGATATCGTTTCTACTCTCCTTCGAATCATTACACCTGACTATATTAATAATTACACAATTCGGTAATCTGCATATTTCAGAAATATCTTGATTCCCAAAAACATTAAAATCTCCATCACAACTATCCATTGTCTTAGAAATTAGCCGAGTCGCATAAGAAATGATGTTAATTCTATAACATTACAGATGAACTATCTGAAGAATCCTCACACTGATAAAATTTAAGTATAATTTAAGTATAATGCAACAGAGTAAAACTTTCGTGTGTATTGGTGTATCTTCTAGAACTTTTCGTATTCCTCATTAGACTATATTTACACTCCCGGTAGCAAACCGGTACACATTAATCCAGCAAACAAACGAAATAAAAGAACAGAAACAACATATTCCGGTGTTACCAAGAAAAGCAGTAGATTTTTATCGAATATGTCTGTCAAAATTACTCTAAAATGTAACGTCATGCTCTGATATCAGATTTTTATTTGTCAGTAGAAATTTTTCGTTGATAATATTCTATATTTTGATTGGGATTGTCTCAACACTTATTCATTTCATTTGGAAATACCCATTGATATAAATAAAATATAGATTTAGAATTTAAATTGCCTGTATGATTTCAATGACTTGCATAGTTGCTACTTCTCTCTGTAAACATTTGAGGTTTTTGCAAGAGGAGCGGTTCGTGTTGTGATGGCTGGTTATTTTGTTTAATGTATTCATTTTCTTCTCATTAACTTGATGCTTTTATTGGTTTAATATTTTGAATTTATACAATAATAATAATAATTAGGCTATGTCATCTGGTAGTTGAATTTCATTCCTATATTAAAACATTGCTTTTAATATTAAATTAAAGATTTTATTTTCTATTTTAAAATACTATTCACTTATTAGTATGACAGATAATATTGCATATATCTTGAATTTCCAGTTTGAATATAAAATTGAGGATAAGCTTCAGCGCTATGGTTTTGAACATCACTTTAAACAATATTTCAGTTATATCGTGGCGGTCAGTTTTATTGATAGAGGAAACCGGAGTACCCGGAGGAAACCACCGACCTGTCGCAAATCACTGACAAACTTGATCACATAATGTTATATCGAGAATACCTCGCCTGAGATGGATTCGAACTCATGTGACGTTAGTGGTGATGGGCAATAATTGCACAAGTAGCTGTAAATCACTATATACGATCACGACCACGACGGCCCCTAGATAGAATGTATATGTCAAGAAAGTCAAAATACTTGCGAATTCTCGAAGAATTAATTGTGAATATTTAAGTACAAGATGTGCTATGTTCATTGCTTTGTTGTTTTTTTGTTTTTTTTTTGTTTTTTTTTAGGAGCGAAAGTAAATATGGCAGTATTATATTTTTCAATCCTTTATAATTTTGTACTAAATCTGGGCAGATCAGAACAAAAATTATTTGAATTAATATTATAATAAAACGTGTGACAAGTTATCTTTTGATTACAAAACCTGAAAAAATCATACTAAAAATCATTTTGGGACTTTAAAAAATAGCAAGTAATATAGCCTCAAACGCAGAGCTAGGTCGTTTCCCATTTTCACCGGTCAGAGAGTCATCTTTTTACTTGTTGAAATAATTCAATATATGATGTTATATGTTTATAATGTATGTATGTTAAATTGTTAGGGGCCCGGGTGGCTCAATGAGTTAGGTAATTGGATTACCTAATAACTCATAAAAGCCTATCACCAATACGGCGTGGGATCGCGCCCAGCTTTGTTAATCGCTCGGCTTTGTCAATTACAAAAAAGGGAGCACTCGACTCGCAGCCGCAAGTGATAAAGTTTACCAGTTGCTTGCCCATGGTCGGTGGTTTTCTCCGGCTTCCTCCACCACTAAAACTGGTCGCCATTATATAGCTGAAATATGGTTGAAAGTGGCGTTAAAACACCAAAATTAAATTAATATATTGAATAAAATAGCATCACAAATAATCTTGTTCTTCTTTCTCATATTTTCAGTTAAAAATCCTTATATCTCCAACACAAAATTATGATTTCATTTCAATTATTTTTTTTTTAATTGTTGACTGATACTTATCACAAAATATAAAATATTCAAGGTACAGTTAAATGTATTGAAGTCCTCTTTCTACACATCAAAATCACTAAAATCCAAATGTAACACAAACAGGTGTATGTATTTACCTGTAGATCACCTGTGATTAATTACCTGTGAGATCAACAAGACACTACTGACCAGGTATTTTATTACCCTGTTTATTACCTTGGGGTTAATTAGCAGACCATCAGCGAAAATGCTGAGCCTGGCTCAGCATCCAGATTACGCTCTACATTTATCAGTGTATGCTGTCAGCCGTACTGTAGTGTGCTATATACGAACTGTTGTATTGTGTGCTTTACAATACTAGTATTACCAGTATTGATAGATGAAGAATACTAGAGCTTCCAGTAACGTGTGTTTTACAATACTAGTATTACCAGTATTGTTGGATGAAGAATACTGGAGCTTCCGGTATTGTGTATAGATCAACGATTCTGGTATTCCAGTATTGTAAATGCACGATACTGGTACATCCAGTATTGTATATTTACAATACTGGTATTTCCAGTATTGTAAATATAAAAATACTGGCAATACCAGTATTGTAAATATTACAATACTGGTAATATCAGTATCGCGGCCGGTTGCTTCATAATATCCCAAATCATTTTAAATGAAACAGTTGTGTAGCTTGTTCATTGCAGCCAGTTATTCAAATTAATTGCTGATTTCACTAACAGAATGTGTATTATATTGTAGGAATTATACCAGTCGTCTTAGTCGGACAGAAGGCAACACCATCAATACGTAGCGAGAATGACTCGAATTTAGACACTGGATCTACATACCCTATAACAGTACGCAGTGCATCTGAATCGTCTACAGTAGAAGCTAGTTCATATACAACAGAAAACAATAATTAATTCTGGATCAACAGGGGGCCATGAATTGCTGATTTGTCGATTCAATTTTGAATTTTTTCCAGTGTTTTTTTTCCTTCTTATTATTAAATTTACATTATTATTGTATACAGTTCGTGTTACATTTAGACTGGATTAACAAACTAAAGAAGGAAAATACAGAATTGAACCAGATGATAATGTGTGTTAGTTGTGGAATTAAAGACTTTGGATATGTTATTCAACCATGTGGCAACTTGACATATGACGTGTGTTCCGAACTTGACATTTGCATATGCAATGCACATGTTATTAGTAAACATGTGTGCTTATTATCACGTAAGGTTACGTCTTGACACTAATTTATTCTAGTAAACAATTTTGTGGAATGATTATGGAAAATGTTAGGTTTTCACCACAGTTGTTAGCAGGAGGATTCATGTCTTATTTGCGTTGTTAAGGACAATATACCAGAACTTGATTTGATTGCTGTTTTTTTTCAATTTGAATTAAATCAAACTTCTGAAATATATGCTAAGAAATTCTGCTATGTTAAGAGCAATATTCAAACAATAGGGATAAAGTATTATGTTGTGGTATGGATTTGTCATCTTACTACGATTTTTCTATTGGAGTTTGGAACTGTTCAGACATTGTGCTGTATGTGTTTTTTGTTTAGTTTAATGGTGTTAAACGCCTCATTTAAAAATATTTCAGCTATATCGTGGCTGGTTTTTTTTAGAAATAAAACTTAGAGAAAACTGGAGGGCAATCAACAATTGACAGTCCAGAGACACTGACAACTTTGAGCACTCAATACAAAGGACAAAGACAAACAAAACAAAGCACAACACCGATGTCTAAAATAATGAGAAACAAGGGTCCCGACACCGACCAGGCTGAACCCATGGGATCATAAATGTTAAGCAGTTCCTTCCTATAGTAAAATCGTTTATGACACCACTATACACAGTAACATCGACAACACAAATAAGACATGAACACTCCCACAAACAAGTGGTGAAGACGAGCCGAACTTAACAAAATATTAATGAAAATTATATTTTGCCATATCTTATATTTCATTCAACTGTGTTATGCTTCTGTAGACCTTTTCTGATTAGACGACAAAAAACTGTATCAAAATCATAATGTAATTGAAGAAGACATAATATGGGACAAGTCCCAACTATGGTAGAAATAGAATTTTTTTCCTATATCACTAATGCCTAAATTTTCATGCACCGGAAATAACATACCGGAACCAATACATGTACAGCTACAGCGGGTTTCTGCAAAAAAATCGATGCAGTAAAAAAATGCTCTTGTGGGGGCACGAGCATCAAAGTACTAAAAACGACATATAGTATAAATAAAATCAAGAACGTGTACAAGGATGTAGAAACAATATCAAGTTGCAGCTCTCGTGAGAAGTGCAACCTGTTCAAAATATCGCGATATAGAGCGTGAAGTTGTCCTTAACAACCATAAACAAAAATGACCGATAATGTTTATAATTTGTATGATGTATAAAACTAATGACGGCTTTTCTCGTGAATAGATCATCGCACATAAACAACAAAATGTGCACACTAAAGCTATAGTACAATAAAGTTTATTTTCGCCAAACTCTAAAAATTTCATATAAAGTATGCATTATGAGAGGATCATGTAGTTGACGCAAACGCAAAAGCTTAATCGTCTGCTAGCCACTGTTTCAGACGAACCAGGACAATTTTGTCAACTGAATTTGTTTTACTGTTAGAGCTGTGTAAGGTTATTTAAACACAATTACACATTATATAAATATATATGTGTACTCTGTAGTGTAGGGCTATAAAGTATATCATACTGTAGGCTACTATAGCAAACTATTTAATTTTCTGCATTTACTTGCCCCTGTGGAATTGTATTTTTTTTCTTTTAAACCTACCTGCACTCGGCCTCGCACAAAATTGTTGTTATAATCTTTAAAATTATGAATAAAAGAAAATGTATTCATAATGATCACTCATACACAAGGTATAAACCCAAACAATTACCATATATTAGGTCTCGGCCAAAAAAGTTACCATTTGTTCACTCTGATCATTCCTATGTCAGTTCAACTAACAAAAATAACTCAAATCCAGTAGAATAAATGATTACACTAGAGGAAAACCATCTTATGCGCAGGTGCTAAAATCCAATCTGTCACAAACAGAATCTGAACCTGACATTTCTTTGCTTTGTGAAACATCTCCTCTGTGTAAAACTATTTACACTGCTGAACTGATAAGTTCTCCCCAGACTCCTGTTCAAGTTCAGAGTGAAGATTCAGAACAAGAGCAACCTACTGAGCCAAGTTCTTCTTTTCATCCTCAATTAGTTCAACAATCAACTGCAGTCCCAAATTTCCCCTCAAGTGGCAATGCTATTATTGACAATTCATTTTTTTCGTTATATAATGTTCCAGGAGATGGATCCTATTTGTTTTCATGAATTAAGCTTAGGCCTTGTTGGCAACTTTTCAAAAACGATACAATACAGAGGACTGATTTGCAATACAATTTATTTCTGTGAATGATATATATAGAAATATGGTTCAAATTTGCCATGATAACATTTTGTCACTACAACACTACTGGAACTGTACGGTAATAGGTCCTCAGTATGCCAAAAATTGTGAAATCAATGTCGCATGTTCTCTTTTGAACTGTAACATTGTTATTTGGGTACAGGGAGTAGAGCAATCTGGAAATACATGCTACACAATGCAGGAATTCATTCATTCTGCTGATGGTATAACCTTGAATTTATTGCTAAGAAATTATCATTTTCAATATCTTTATCCCATCTTATTCAACCAGAGACATACAAATGAAAACATGAATGACAAAGAAAAATATTGAGCAAATTTCACTGCAACAAGGTAAAGTAATTAGGAACATAAAAAGGAGAAGACAAACCACCAAAACTACTTATATCTCCCCGAAACACTCAAAAAAGAATAAACAAAAATGGCAATTCTGAGCAACATTCTTGAAAATGAAAATGAAGATTTTGTTTTACTCCCTGCCTCCAATGTTAAATTCTGGAAAAAAATGTGCACTTTGATTGACAAAAAAAATATATTCTAACTATTGTGTTGTCCGAAAAAAAATTTCTGAAGGAAACAAAAAACATACCCCCCCCCCCACCTCAGCAAGTTAAATGATCGGTCTCTTAGCCAAGCGGATACGAAAACTGTCCAGAGTTTGGTCCCCGATTTACAATATTGTTTACAAAAAATATTAGACTTCGTCCCAAGTTAGGTAACACCATATCATATTATGCAGTTACAATGTATATGATTTACATAGAAAAAACATATCATGGGTCAAAGTTGGAAAATAATGCATTCTCCTTCCGTGTTGTATTTATTTTACGTTATTTATGTTTTATTAAACACCTTCACACTAGTTTATGTTGGTATTTAAGATCCCGTAATTCTAAATTTAAATAGCCATGTAAATAAAATAATACATTTAGTCATGCATGCCATGCAGGATAGTTTTTTTCACAGCGACTATTTAAAAATCATACAAATACATTTTACTGATTTAAATACTGTCATTGATACATTATGATACTTATACAGATGAAATGAATTACTACGAATACATTTATTGGATTTAAATAAACACGTTATCAGAATTGTTCTGTTACCCATATAATTTTTTACCTGTTACGCTTTGGGAATCTTGCAATTTCAGTGCAATCATTGTAGACAGAAAATATAATAAGCAGCTATCAACGGATACTTATATAATTTTATTATTCAATTCAAGATATAAAAGTCAACAACAATCAGTATCAAAATATGCTATTTTATATTTTTATATGGTGCATTATGCTCATTATACATCACTTTCCAAGATGTGCGAATTTTTAATAACTGACTTCATTTTTTGCTTATTATGTTCGCATGAGTGTTAGTTGAATCCAGAATAATTGTCTTTGGTTTTGACGGTGCCTGCATTGCGACACTCTTAACAAGTGGTGCATATTTAATAATTCTACATTGTAAAAGGACAACGTGAAATGTATAACATTTATGAATTTTACTTTGGTTGATTGGTGATATGGCTGAAAACAATTGGCCAGATGAAAGGGAGATGAAAGGCATGCTTTACTTCGGTGAATACAATGCAAAGGATGACAACGCTAAATATGGGACCCGTAAGTTATATTTGAAGTTATGTCACAAGGAAATTCTCAAAGTATTTATATTTTGCACTTATATGAAATGTCAAACCTTGGGAACCAGGTCGATGACATACTGGTTAGCGCGCTCGGCTCGGTAGATCGTGGTTTCGGGTCAAAACAAAGTCTAGACAATGTGTATTTGGTGCTTCTCTGTTACGCTCGCAGCATTAAAGAGAAAGATCAAAGACTGCTTGGCTCGGAATCAGCCAAATGTGTACGAGTGGACCGACATGTCTATCCGTGTATTGTTGTTTCAGTTAGCTTGCACTATAAAAATCCAACTCAACGTGTTGGTCAAGAACAAAATGGACCTCATCATTATCTCATTAAAATATTGACTTGTTCTCGACATGATATAGCTGGAAATATTGCTGAATTGGTGTTAAACAACAATTACTAATCACTCAACTTTGAACAAAAAGGATACGTGTTTGATGATCTCATACTGTTGCTTGATAAAATAAACAGAGCTTTGAAAGATAGCATGAGGCGATTTTTTAAGCATTCTTGATTTAACAGCTTAGTATTCAGAATACCGTGACGTTAAACAAGTCTGAATATAAACTGCACGTTCGAATGTAGCGGTCGAGGTGTGAAAATTAAACTCCATAGGCGGGAGTAATACTACTTTCCTGAAAATGTGTAATAACAAAACTATAGTCGTCTCTTTTGTCATAAAGCCATGTAGAATGTTGACCATTGGTGTCAAATGTTAAGACCGTAAACATAATGTGGGGTATGTTGTATCGGGTTATTAGTGACACTAATGTTTACCAGGGACGGGCGACAGGTCGGTTGTTTTCGCCGGACAATCCGGTGTCCTACACCCATCAACCTTACCGTCACGATGCAACGGAACTATTGTTGAATGTGGGATTAAACACCATAACCCTTATCCGCACCCTATTAATGATCACTGTATAGCGCTGATCTCATCGGTTACAAATGTACGTCCACATTTTGGTGGGGGTTTTTGTATAGATTTCAATCGTTCTCTTACGAGGCTTGCCGAGTTAGAGAAGGATTGAAATCTTACCCAAGGGTGTCGGAGATTTGCCTATCTTGTACTTTTTTCGGTGTTTGATTTTATTTCTAGCTAAACACCTACTTGTTTTGTTTACATTCCATCGAACGTTTTCCCGAAAATTTTGTTTCCATTGCTGATGTAAATATTTAATTTATCTATACACTCCGACAAAAGTTAAGCACTACCCTATATTTTTATCGATATATTTTTTTACATCAATACTGTTAAAACTAATAAAATATATATCACCATTTTTCTTACACTTCTTAAAAGACTACACCAAGGGCTCTAAAATTACCAATCTACGAAGTATTTATCATTCTGAAAGACGTGACTATGACGTGGCAAAAATGGGGTTCAAAACAGGCGCTGGAAAAACGTAAAGCCAGTTTGTCTTTGATGGAAGTTTTTAACATTGCATTAAAATGCAGAGTCTTCAGATTTTAAGAACTTTTAAATGCATCTATTGTGCGTATGTGTAAGGCCTCAAAATCAATAACGAGTATATCCACCGCGCTTATTGTGAAGTTCTGTAACACGCCTCGTCATACTTCGCACAAGAAGCCTAATCCGTTCTTGGGGGAACTGTTGCCACTCCTGTAAGATAGCAGTTCTTAATTCGTCAATATTTTGACATTTTGGATTGCGCTGGTTAATTTTTCGGCCAATAAAGTCCCATACATACTCCATAGGGTTCATGTCTGGCGACATCGCAGGCCATGGAATTGTCTGAATTGCCTCTTGCTGTATAAAATGTACAATTCAGGCTCTATGTGGCCTAGCGTTGTCGTCCATGAACATTGGCTGTCAGCCAATGCATGATTGTCGAAATGGGGGACTACGCGTGGAGTGAACACATTTTCACGGTATTTTTGGCCTGTCAGATTACCATCAAGAACGTACAAGTCCAACTTACAGTCAAAGGAAAAACAACCCCAGACAGTTACACCCCACCCCCAAAAGCAGTTGTGCCCAAAATGTTATTGTCCTGAAATGAAGTGTTTCGTTGGCGCCAAACCCTTGCACGTCCGTCGGTAGGGCGTAGCAAAAACTGACCAGTGGACCCGTCTCCATGTGCGAATAGTCCATCCCAAGTGATCATGTGACCAGTCAAATCGAGCTTGGCGATGACGTAATGTCAACTGTGGACGTTTTATGGGTCGTCGCGCTCGCATTCCATGATGGTGGAGGCGTCTGATTACAGTGCGTGTGCTAATATGGCCAAACACTAAATTACAACGAGGTGAACAAGCTGTACTGAACGGCCGTTGTCGCGCCCGTCTGGATATGAGCCTGTCCTCTCTCGGCGTCGTTTTGCGAGGTCTACCTACACGTGGACGGTTAGTAACATTCCCCGTTTGACGAAAACGCTGCATCAGTCGTACAATGATGGAATGGTTAACCCTGAAGTGGTCTGCCACCCTTATATGGCTAAAACCACCGTTATGCATGCCAACAGCATGCCACCTTTCTGGTATTGTTAATTTTCGCCGTAGCATACCAAACCAATAGAAGATGAAACTTAAAACTCTACAAAAAAAAATCAGCTTTCGTTCGCAAACACAAATGTTGAAAAGTACACGTGGCACTTTACACACCCTGTCATATACACATAAATAAAAATCGATCAATAACCTGTTTCACAGGTAGGTATGTGTGTACAGGTAACGAAAACAGGAAACCGATTTCAAATAAGTTCATTATTAGAAAAGATATTATTGAAACAAGTCAGGTGGTGCTTAACTTTTTTCGGACTGTATAGTATGGATGTGTTTTTTTTATAATTAATATGCCATCTTGCTTTTCTAAACAGTCTTTTTTGTCAAGTGAGATATTGAGCTTAGCGTCTGTTTTACAAAATTGACATTTTATTTCGACACAAACCTCCTCACAACAGGAACAGTTCCCTATGCCATCAGGTGATGCGCCAAGATATGGATACTTATGATTCAAAACTAATCCACATTCCTTGAATTCAAAATGTTCATGATTATTCTTCATGCACTCTACATATTCCTTTTGAGCAGTCTTTCCGTGTTCACATCCCAGCGAGTTGCTTTATGGCTGAATTTGATGGTTGATTTTATTCGGCTTTGTGCAGATTTCATGACTTGAGAATGGCAAACAGATTTCATTTTGGAAACCGTTATTCGACCTGTCCTAAATCGGTGCCACTCTCTGCATTGAGCTTGTTCTTTGGTTGCCTCTTCTATATTTTTAGCCTCATCATCACTAATTTTCAATGTATTGAAAATGTCTTCACAATGCGAAAGTAATATGTCCCTTTTAACACTTATGTAGATTTAATCTCTCACTTCGGTTAATACCAAATGAAATTTATTGTCCAATGCATTTGGTTTAGAATGAATAGCAAACTCCGGAATAAGTGAAAGTAAAACCGGCTTAGTCCCTGTTTCATGGAGACCTTGGCAAAAGCTTGATAGTTCCATTTCACTGGGAGGTTGTATATTCTGAACAAGTTTTTGAGGTTTATTAATGAAGTTGTGTACCTGGAGAACTCTCACTGATTGCAATATCAAGCTGTTTCTTCTTCAATTTTGCCGATGTGAATTTTTTTTTTTTATTTCTGCACTGCAGAGGGCAACAACCAATATGATTTATCTTGTGTTACTGTTTGTGATTTTGTCAACTTTACTGATGCTTCGATCGCAAAGAGTAATGCGCCAACTTGACTGCAAGACTCTCCCAGACCTGACATACAGTTGCAGTAAGCAATTACAATATTCCCCGTCTCTCTGCAGTCAACCACGGATGAAGTGGAGTCTCGTTCATTCTTTGAGAGTGTCCAACACGGACAGACACCAGGCAATTTTGTCCGAAAGTTATTAACCCGATTTCTTTAACCCATCCGCACACCATTTGATTGTACGATTCTAAGGATTTGTATGCATTCATGTCATTTAAAGTATATGCACTAAGAATGTTCATTAAATAATTCACTATATCTGGGTATTGGATTTCTGGCAATTGTTTTTAGATCTTTTGATGATTCTTTCTTGGAGATCAAGTACGTGTTTTCATGTTCAACTAATTTTAATATGTCCCGTTGCCTTTGTGACAATGTTTAAACCGTCCTGATATGGAATATGTGGTTTTTCTTTTGTCTTTTTTTTATTCTTTATTCTCATAAACCATAACAGAACAATGGTACAGAGAAAAACATCATTCAAATACATTTCACATATTATACACAGTACACATGACAAGATGGATTCACATTAGGAAGAGATTTAATATAAAAGGTGCTACAGAGATAGACGATTAACCAGGACGACCTACTGTTACATTAATAACTCTGATAAATTTACAAAGGTTTCGCAAAACAGACCTGTTTTTGTTCTGAAATAACATGCCAAATTTTAAAACATTAACTCTACCAAGAAATTTGTTTTCAGGTATAATTTTCTATCATTATGTAATTGTCTACATTGGAGAATATAATGAAACTCATCACCAATCTCTGCCGTTTGACAGATATGACAAATTCTATCAGAACGATCGACATTTTGCCATCTACCTGTTTCAATTGGCAATCTATGATTACAAGTTCTGAATTTACATAATGTTATTCTATCTTTATCGGATAAAATATCTAAATACGTTTCGAATTCAAAATTCTCTTTGAACAATCTATAACAGATACCTTTTGAGGAATTGTCCATGTCAGATCTCCATTTTTGAATAAATTGATCTTTTAAATTTCTTTTAAGATTTTCGCTTAACCACTTAGAATTAAAATTCCCCTGCGAAAGCCAAATGTTGTTGAGCCCACTATTGTCCAAAACATTTTTCACAATATTTAACCATGTTTATTGAAAACCATTTCTCATATTTTGACAATAAATATATCTATAGAGAGTATTTGAAAGTTTACTCTCATTTCCATTTACTAGTTTCGACCAAAAATTTACCATACGTACTTTTACAGATACATACAATATACCATATACCATAACATTTGGTATGGATTTCTTAAGGTTTAAAAATAATTTACATGATTAGAAATGTACTCTTTCCAACAATTCAATATTACCAAATCCCCATATTTCGCATCCGTATAATAAAATAGGCTTCACAATTTTATCAAATAAATCATACTGACATTTTATTGAAAGATTTTGTCAGCTCGTCAATTTAAATTGCAAAATTGTTGAAAAGACTCATGTATAAAACTATGTAAACAATGACAATATGAAGATATTTCCTACACGCCTACTTAATAGCTTACAGCTCTGCCGTCCGTACCTGAATAAAATTAACACACGATAAACTGGGTATTTAAACCAAATGAATTGGGTTATTCATCTCTACGTGGCGGAGTATTAAAGCTGTCTAATGTAAGTTCTTTAAATGATTGTTTGATGGTAAATAATTACTCGATGGCAAGCATATACTTTTTTATATTTGATTTAATTCTGAAATATATCTAAAGAATTGATGATAACACTTGAATATTACTATATCAGTTTAAGGGCAAGATACAAGAATTGGATTTGATTGCAAACATATATTGCTTTCTTTAACTTGAATTAAATTAAACTTTTGAAATATATGTTAAGAAATTCTGCTATGCTAAGAACAATATTCAATAACAATAGGGGTGACACTAGTGGTGCAGGAGCTGCTTACCCTTCCTAAGCACCTGTGTTCACTTCTAGGTTTTCAGTGGGGTTCGTTTATCTCGATCTTCAGTTGTATGTGTAAGTTTTGTGGATCGCTCGTCCATTTGTGCTTTTTCTTTTGGCTATTGTGTTGTATATTCTTCCCCGATTTATGAATTATGATTACCTCCCTTTGGTACAATGATGGAATAGTTAACCCTTAAGTGGTCTGCCACCCTTCTATGGCTAAGACCACCGTTATGCAAGCCAACATCATCCCACCTTTCTGGTATAGTTAATTTTCGCCGTAGCATACCAAACCAATGGAAAATGAAACTTAAAACTCTACAAAAAAAAATCAGTTTTCGTTCGCAAACACAAGTGTTGAAAAGTCCACGTGGCACTTTGCAAACCCTGTCATATACACATAAATACAAATCGATCAATAACCTGTTTCACATGTAAGTAAGTATGTGTGTACAGGTAACGAAAACAGCAACCCGATTTGAAATAAGTTCATGATTAGAAAAGATATTATTGAAACAAGGTGGTGCTTAACTTTTGTCGGACTGTATAAATGCATCCGTGTCTTGGCAGTATATTAAATGTATTTCATAATAAAATACAATGTATTTAGTGTAAACGTATTTTATTAATTAAGACATATCACAAATTACATACATAGTGAGACAAATACAACTGCAATTGAATTAATTAAAGGGATTAGAAAACAAGCTATTGAGCTTATATAAATTCGTCTCCTAAAGGTAAATTATACATTATACTTAATAAATTGTTTCGAAAGATAGGACAATTACGTACACTACTATATTATAATTGAATTTGTGTAAAGAGGAGAAAGGAATTTGGGTGCGTTTGGGATAGCTTTCGTGCAGGTGAAGATTAAGAAGTGAATCTTTTACTACTCAGAATAAAGTTTTGAACTGTTAAGAAGATCTCAGAGCTTAGATGAGCTGTTAGTTCATCAGATCTTAATAGTAAGATGTCGAGATTTAGTTGTATAGGAAGGTAGAGGGAGTTTATATAACGTTTTCTGGAGATAGAATAGCGAGAACAATTAAGAAAAAAATGTTCAGATGTTTCTATCGAACCACAAACACAGCTAGGTGAATCTACAATATTGTTCTGGTACAAATGTGAGTTCCATGAGCAACACTCCATTCTCAATCTTGCGTGCGGAATTTGTCCAAGACGAGAACCAACATAATTATAGAATGGATGCTTAATAAAGCGTGTTCTAAGGTGTGACTTAAATGAAGATAGTGAAGTGCAGTTTTTAACAGTTTCCGGGAGAAGATTCCATGAACGGACGGTTTGTGGTAAGAAGTAGTTTGAATATAAAGATGTACGTGTTGTGACCGGTGGAATTATTGCGGAATGTCGAGTGTTATGGCCATGGATACTGCATAGGTTTATTGGCGCAAGGTTGCTTAAATACTGAAGAGTTAAGCCCTTTGACATTTTAAAGAAATATATCAATCTATGTTGTTCCCTTCTCTCGCTCAATCTTTCCCAGCCCGTTTCCGTGTATAACTTATTAATAGAAACCAAACGGGTACCCCCAGTTACATTTCTGGCGGCCTCTATCTGAATGCTCTCTAGTTTATTTATCAATGACACTGACTTATTGTCCCAAATGACATCTTCATATTCTAGTAATGGACGAATGAAAGACACATACATCTTTTCTAGTGTTTTTCTGTCAAGAATAAACTTAATTTTTCTCAGAATATTAACTCTAGTATACGCCTTATTTGATATCATATCTATATGATTTCCCCAGGTCCCATTATCAGATATGGTAAGTCCAAGGTGTTTATGCTCCGTCACAGAGGAGATAATATTATTGTCCATCACAAGTGGTGGATGAAATGGTCTGTTAGTCTTCCTAGAAATGTTCAATGTTTCTGTTTTCTGGGGATTGAACTTAACTAACCATTTCATAGACCAGTCGTGTATTTTAGTTAAGTCTCCGTTCAATG
>MJUT01047317.1:107640-154278 GCA_002080005.1 Gigantidas platifrons
TCCTGTAAGATAGCAGTTCTTAATTCGTCAATATTTTGACATTTTGGATTGCGTTGGTTAATATTTCGGCCAATAAAGTCCCATACATGCTCTATAGGGTTCATGTCTGGCGACATCGCAGGATATGGAATTGTCTGAATTGCCTCTTGCTGTAAGAAATGTTGTACAATTCGGGCTCTATGTGGCCTAGCGTTGTCGTCCATGAACATTGGCCTATCAGCCAATGCATGATTGTCGAAATGGGGGAATACGCGTGGAGTGAACACATTGTCACGGTATTTTTGGCCTGTCAGATTACCATCAAGAACGTACAAGTCCAACTTACATTCAAAGGAAAAACAACCCCAGAGAGTTACACCCCCACCCCCAAAAGCAGTTGTGCCCAAAATGTCATTGTCCTGAAATGAAGTGTTTCGTTGGCGCCAAACCTTTGCACGACCGTCGGTAGGGCGTAGCAAAAAACGACTTTCATCAGACCAGTGGACCCGTCTCCATGTGCGAATAGTCCACCCCAAATGATCATGTGACCAGTCAAATCGAGGATGGCGATGACGTAATATCAACTGTGGACGTTTTATGGGTCGTCGCGCTCGCATTCCCTGATGGTGGAGGCGTCTGATTACAGTGTGTGTGCTAATATGGCCAAACACTAAATTACAACGAGGTGAACCAGCTGTACTGAACGGCCGTTGCCGCGCCCGTCTGGATATGAACCGGTCCTCTCTCGGCGTCGTCTTGCGAGGTCTACCTGCACGTGGACGGTCAGTAACATTCCCCGTTTGACAAAAACGCTGCATGAGTCGTATAATGATGGAATGGTTAACCCTGAAGTGGTCTGCCACCCTTCTATGGCTAAAACCACCGTTATGCATGTCAACAGCTTGCTACCTTTCTGGTATGGTTAATTTTCGCCGCAGCATACCAAACCAATAGAAAATGAAACTTAAAACTCTACAAAAAAATCAGCTTTCGTTCGCAAACACAAATGTTGAAAAGTACACGTGGCACTTTACACACCCTGTCATATACACATAAATAAAATTCGAGCAATAACCTGTTTCACATGTAAGTAAGTATGTGTAACGAAAACAGCAACCCGATTTGAAATAAGTTCATTATTAGAGAAGATATTATTGAAACAAGGTGGTGCTTAACTTTTGGCGGACTGTATATATGCATCCGTGTCTTGGCAGTATCTTAAATGTATTTCATAATAAAATACAATGTATTTAGTGTAAGCGTATTTGATTAATTAAGACATATCAAAAATTACATACATAGAGAGACAAATACAACTGCAATTGAATTAATTAAAGGGATCCGAAAACAAGCTATTGAGCTTATATAAATTCGTCTCCCAGAGGTAAATTATACATTATACTTTATGACTTGTTTCGAAAGATAGGACAATTACGTACACTACTATATTATAATTGAATTTGTGCAAAGAGGAGAAAGGAATTTGGGTGCGTTTGGGATAGCTTTCGTGCAGGTGAAGACTAAGAGGTGAATCTTTTACTACTCAGAATAAATATTTGAAATGTTAAGAAGATCTCAGAGTTTAGATGAGCTGTTAGTTCATCAGATCCGAATAGTACGATGTCGAGATTTATATATCGTTGTCTGGAGATATTATAGCGAGGACAATGAAAAAAAAAATGTTCAGATGTTTCTATCGAACCACAAACACAGCCAGGTGAATCTACAATATTTGTCTGGTACAAATGTGAGCTCAATGAGCTACACTCCATTCTCTATCTTGCGTGGAGAATTTGTCCAAGACGAGAACCAACATAATAATAGAATGGATGCTTAATAAAGCGTGTTCTAATGTGTGACTTAAATGAAGATGGTGAAGTGCAGTTTTAACAGTTTCCAGGAGAATATTCCATGAACGGACGGTTTGTGGTAAGAAGTAGTTTGAATATAAAGATGTACATGTTGTGACCGGTGGAATTATTGCGGAATGTCGAGTGTTATGGTCATGGATACTGCGTAGGTTTATTGGCACAAGGTTGCTTAGATACTGAGGAGTTAAACCCTTCGACATTTTAAAGAAATATACCAATCTATGTCGTTCCCTTCTCTCGCTCAATCTTTCCCAACCCGTTTCCGTTTATAGCTTATATATAGAAACCAAACGGGTACCCCCAGCTACATTTCTGGCGGCCTCTGTCTGAATGCTCTCTAGTTTATTTATCAATGACACTGACTTATTGCCCCAAATTACATCTCCATATTCTAGTAATGGACGAATGAAAGACATATACATCTTTTCTAGTGTTTTTCTGTCAAGAATAAACTTAAATTTTCTCAGAATATTAACTCTAGAATACGCCTTTTTTGATATCATATCTATATGCTTTCCCCAGGTCCCATTATCAGATATGGTAAGTGCAAGCTGTTGATGCTCCGTCACAGAGGAGATACTATTATTGTCCATCACAAGTGGTGGATGAAATGGTCTGTTAGTCTTCCTAGAAATTTTCAATGTTCTGTTTTCTGGGGATTGAACTTAACTAACCATTTCATAGACCAGTTGTGTATTTTAGCTAAGTCTCCGCTCAATGTTTCCGCTGTATCCAAAGGGTCTTCTACGATTAAGTAAAGACTTGTGTCATCCGCAAATAACTTAATAGACGAGTTAATATCAGCAACTATATCATTTATGTAAATAAAGAAGAGCAGAGAGTCCGGCATTGATCCCTGGGGGACACCCGCATGGATATTTTCCCAATCCGAAGTACAGCCATTTATATCTACCCTTTGCTTCCTATTTGATAAATAACTATCAATCCAGGCAAGTAATTGTCCGTTAATACCTATAAATCTCAGTTTTCTAAGCAGTCCCCTGTGCCATACCCTGTCAAACGCTTTACTGATATCGCAAAATATTACCCTAATTTCTTTCCCTTTATCTAAAGCATTCCCAAATTCATTCGTGATATATAATAGCTGGTTAAGTGCCAAATCGCCAGGGGTAAATCCAGACTGATTAGAGGATATGATTCCATTTTCTAACAAATACTTGTAGATGTGCTTATATACACAACGTTCCATAACCTTTCCCACTACACTTAAAAGCGAAATCGGACGATAATTTTTTAAATTACTGCGATTGTCCTTCTTCAAGATCGGTGTTACATTACCTGCCTTCCACTCCGATGGGAAACTACATGAAGTAAGGGACAAATTAAAAAGTTTACACAAAGGATATTTTAGTATGGACGAGGCTTCTTATTTAATAAATATATGATAAATGTTACTACAACAGAAATAAATTCCTATAACAAAAATATTTGAACTTTTTGATCAGAGGGAGGTAATTGCTTTCTTTACGTAAGTTTCTAACAAGGGAGAGCACTATATTATTTACTCAAAGTAAACAAACATTGACTGGAAGAGAGGCGTAACAAATAACATGGCTGATTGTTAGGATTTGCTTGTTTATAAAAGATTAAAAACTTTTATACAGTGAATTGTTTATTTTAAAAAGGAAAAGCATGGAGAATTAGGGGGCAGTTGACATAAACTGCACAGCATGCATTTTCCGGTAAAACTCACGTGATTTTATTGTCTTGCACTAGTGCAAGATAAGAAAATCTCACATCGCTAAAAATAGGAACTGGTATGTCTTAAAAGTGAGAAATAAGTATTAATATTATCATAGGTTGAACTACAATTTCCACATCTCTTATCGCGAAGAAGACGACGTCCTTCAGTACTTTATCATGATTTAACATTGCATGTGAAAGTCGTTTCCACAATTTCTACAGCCGTTAATAAAAAAAAAAAAAAAAAACTATTATTGGCTTTGGGTTCATGCGAACAAAATTGGTGAATATTCTGGAAAAAGGGTTGGGAAAAACTAATGCACCGCAATACGACGATTCCGTGATAAGACGTTCTCCTGACTTTGAGGAAGATTTCGCACCGCCGGTCACGTGACTTCATAAAAAATCTATGCATTTTTAGCAGTAGACACTGCAGGTAGAAATGGATCGAGGAAAACGATCTCAAAAGTCATCCAGCAAATATTGGTGCGTGGTTCCGGGGTGTACATACCTGACAGCAGGAAGAAACCCAACCTGGAAAAATCTGTAGCATTTATCCAATTTCCGACAAAGTTGAAAGACCATAGGACATTTTAAACAAAAAATGCCTAGATTTTAGTCACGTGGTGATGGAAGTCACATGACGATATTATCTGAATACGAGTATCCCGGACCCGACATATAATGACCAAATGCAAATCAAACGTACGCACTCCTCAAATTGGGGGCAGGCAAATCCTTTTAAAACAATGTTTGTAAATATATTCCTAATCCGGAAACATTATAATTTGAATAAATTATATTCCCATTTACCAACTTTTTTAATGAATTATTGGTAAGAAACCACTAAAATAACAAATACAAACATTGCTTACGTTGTTCGAACAAAATGCTGCATAAATATCGTATTACCTCCCTTTAATTTACATAAATACAATTATTATTATGTATCGACATTTTCTAAGCAAAATATGTATGCAATGTATAGTTTAAGCATTTTTCATTGCTATCATTTGCTTGCTTTTGGAAAATATCTACAAAATCTAATTTCTTTGTAAATTACATCATAAAACTTTAAGTTTGATGTATCTTTATATATATATACGCTTTTTGATAAACGTTAAATTAATTATTTGTTTCAATTTTTCTGACTTTTTAGCTCACCTTGCCACAGGCAACGTAATCTTTTGACATCACTTGGCCTCCGTAATCCGATAACTTTTCACATTTTAATCTTCTCCTCTGAAACCTCTCACCCAAACTGCTCATATATCGGTTGTTATGGTAGTGAGAATGTAACTGACAATTGTACATGTAGTTAGTTATTTTTATATTTATTAACAATTTAGATTGTAATCAGTTATCAAGTGTATGCTATGCATCACAATTATTTCAAAATTAGATCTTTTTGATGTTTTCTTGAACACAAATAATTACTCAGATAACGGTTGCTATGGTAACCGATATACAAAGGACAATAATATGTATTATTTTTTTATGTAATTAATAACCTTAGATGATAGTTGTCAAATCTGTACAAAAAATACATTACATGGCTATTTATTGTAACTATCATTATGTCAATTTAAAATATTTCTTACATTCTGATGATTGGTTGCCATGGCAACAACCTTTACTTTTGTGTTAAAACATGTCAATTTAGGTTGTGTGATAGCCTCTTCTATTGAAAGAATTAATGTGATTAAATTCTGATATGGGGCCGATTTTGATAGTTAGTGAACCCACCCCTTTTTATTTAAAGTCGGAGTATAAAACATACAACATAAGCTCTGAAGAGCTTTTAAAATCGATATGCATGTAAATAACAAAACAAGCATAATGACAGACATGCATAAAAAGCAGAGCATATACATAATATAAGACATAAAAGCACAGTAGTTGAACTAAATTAAAAATAAACAGAATTGATGAAATAAGCTAAAAATATCTAGTATACTAAGGGAAGGAAATCAAATTGAAGCATTGCCTGCAAAGCAATGACATGAGCTGCCTGACCATGTATTAATCAAATTTTTAATCTGTTCTAGTGACATGTCTTTTCTAAAGTGGTCAGGCAGCTCATTCCAGAGCTTTGCACCTGCGTAGCGAAAAGGTTGGAAACCAAAACTTGTAGTTCTTATATGTGGTAAAGCTGCTTTATTTTGATATCTAAAAGAATGCGAAATATTTTTATATCTATGAGGTCAAATAAATAAACAGGACAATTTTTATTAACAATTTTGAAAACATCTAAAGCACATTTCTAAGTCCCATTACTTTTAGGGATGGCAGCTTAGATTTGCATAACAGTTCTTCATAGCTAGAGGTGTATTCATTGTATATAAATCTGAGAGCCCTTTTCTGTATTTTTTCTATTTTTTTTTTTTATTCGTTTCTCCACAAATGTGCCAAACAAGTGGGCAATAGTTAAAATTGGACATTCTAAAGGAGTAGTTGATTGTAAGTTTTCCTAGTTTTGTTAAATGGGTACCAATTCTTTTTAATACATTTAATTGCCTAGAGGCTTTTTTACATATAGTTGACACATGTTCATTGAAATGTATTTGAAAGTCTATTGCTACCCCTAGGAGTTTAACTTCAGATTCACATTCAATTTTATTTCCATCAAGAGGAAAGGTTAAGTTTTGTTGTTTGGTTTTATTACCTATGGCAACTACCTAGAACTTTTCTGGGTTAGCCTTCATTTTGCTAATGGAAAACCAATTAATTAAGGTCATACTGTCATCCTCCAAAGTAGAGGATACTTTATTTATATCATAATCAGAGTAGGAAAATGTATTGTCGTCCGCATAGTTATAAAGATCACTATATTTTATAAAATAGAAAATATCGTTTAAAGTATTTCAAAAAGGATAGGTCCAAGTATTGAACCCTGGGGCACCCCTTTATAAATATCTAGCCAGTTACTAATATATGGGCCCACTTTAACACACTGTTTACGATTTTTTAAATAACTATCTATTACATTTAAAGCAGAAGGAGATACAACATAGGTTTTTTATTTTAATATATGCAGGTCATGGGGTAAACAGTCAAACGCTTTTGATAGGTCCATGAGTATGGCTGCAACATATTTATTTTGATCTAAAGCCTTTTTTCCAGTCTTCAATTACCTTTAATAAAGCAGTTTGGCATCCGTAGCCTTTCCGAAAAGCAGATAAAAAAGTATGAACATGTGAGTCAAAGAATTCGACAATTTGACTGTTTACTGCCCTTTCAAAGAGTGTTGATATCATGGGAAGGATACTGACTGGCCGGTAATTGCCTTTATCTAGGGTGTTATTCTTTTTATGTAAGGGGACCACTTGTGCTTCTTTAAGCTTATCAGGGAATGTTGAGGTTTCAAAGGATTTATTTATAATTTTGGAAATGGGCTTTGCTACAGCAGATTTAGATAATTTTAAGATTTTAGAAGATATTTCATCTTTTCCTGTAGCATTCTTTATACCAATTTTGTTAATTTCTGTATTAACAAATTCTTCATTAATGGATTAAAAATAAATTGGTCAGTTTCAGTTTTATTTTCTTTTCTTGCTCTTATACTGGGATGGTTATCATCTGTTTTTATGTTTTGTGAACCGATGTCTTTAGCAACATTTACGAAGAAATTGTTAAAATGTTTCAGCTATTTCTGCTTGGTTATTTATAATATTATCATTTTCACACAGAATTATGTCTTTAGCAAAATGAGAGCCTTTATTCGTTAGAAAGGGTTTTATTGTAGGCCAGAAATGTTTACTTTTAGGACCACCTACACATCTTTCAATAACATGATTTATTATGGATTGTTTTTTTATATTGTTCACCAAATTGCTCTGTTTTTTGTATATTTCCCAATTTTGTTTATTTTTACATCTATTGGACTTACTAAATGACTTTTTTTTGTAGATTGCTCTTTTGAGATTTTTATTCATAAATAGGACTGGTTTATATACAGGCTTTTTTTCTTTTTCATTGGGGCATGTTTATTAATTACAGAAATCAATTCTGATTCAAAATTATCATATGCCGAATTTACATTATCACACTTGTCAACAATTGAGTTTAAGGTTTTTTGCTCTAACTCATTTAAAAAAATTGTCTTCGTCGAAGTGTTATTAGGGGTGCCATTTTCCCTATATTTCTCCAATTTGTTGAATAAATTTCGAACCTTTTTCCGACAGCGTGATATTATTTGTTCTCTCTCTTTTATTATATTTACATTATTACCAGATATAGTTCGTGTTATATTTGGAGTTGATTAATATTCTAAACCTTTTATCTATCTTTCATGTATATCCACAAAATACATTCAATTGACTCGGTTAGTATTCCAATTTCAAAAGTTTCAACTAAATGTTTTTTTAATTAAAACACCCACTCCTCAGGAGCCGCGTTTTGCATTTTTATGTAATTCCTGTCTATTGTTACCAAGTCACTTATATCCATCCATAATTAATACATCACATTTTTTTCAAATAAGTCCCAGCAGTACCTATTATGTCAAGATTTACATATGAAACTGAATTACCGTAGAGTAAAATTGTAAGAAACAATATGTTTATTCCATCCGTTGCACTACTTTCATCTAACGATGGCTACGTTGAAATTCTGAACTGATGTATCTTTCATCAGCATTGTCTCTTGATCGTCGGTGACTGGTTCTATCATTGTATCGACGACTTCAGAATTGGACGCTTTAATCCGCCATTGTTCTGTCGTGATTCTCGTTTATCATGGTATTGTTTGCTACCTTTAGATGATCGTAGTCTGGCAGAGAAGTCAACAATTGTACTTCTTCTGACAGATAAGTCTGGGTTTGCATAACATAATGCTTTGACAAGAATGCACATGTTTTCGAACTCAATTATTTGTTGTAATGACACATCATTGTATTGTCTGCTAAACTGCAACTTCTTTTTAACGGACAAGATTTCATCACGGTTAGTTTTTGTCTTGCATGTTACAATGTCTACACCAGGTCTTCGGGGCTTGGTATCCTTACGTTCAACACTAAATGATCGAAAGACAGGACGAGGCGATTGCTTTAAGCATTCTTGATTTAATAGGTTAGTACGCAGAATACGGTCACGTTGAAAAATTCTGAATATAAACTGCAAGTTCGTGTGTAGTGTTTGGGGTGTGAAAAGTAAACTCCATACGCAGGCGGTTGGTATAATACTATTTTGCGGAAAATATGTAATTGTAAAACTACAGTCGCCACTTTTGTCATAAAGCCATGTAGAATGTTGACCATTAGTGTCAAATATTAAGAACTTAAACATAATTTCGGGTATGACAGCTATAAGTTTGTAAGGGACTGGGGACAATTCTGTGGTTTTATCCGGGTACTCCGGTTTCCTGCACCCATATAAATTACCGCAACGATGCAACTGAAATATTGTTGAAAGTGGTGTTAAACACCATAGGCCTCACCTTATTAATGACCACCTGGTAGCTCTGATCTCATTGGTTGCATGAGTAAATGTACGTTTTTGTATTTTCAAAGAAGATATCAGAAGGTAGTTTTATTTATTTGTCAGATATTATTAGTTCTATTTCATGGTGTTTAAAGTCACTTTTAGCAATATTTGAGCTATATTCCGGTATTTCGTTAGACATAAACCACCTTGATTATCACTTGTTCAAACTATTTTCAATGTAACAGTTTTGTAGCTTGTTCATAGCAGTCAGTTATTCAAATTAATTGCTGACTTTATTGGCAGTGATTAAACAAGGTGTATTATCTTGTAGGAATTACACCAGCCGTCTCAGCTGGACAGATGGCAACCCCATCAATACTTACAGAGTATAACCTAAATGTTGATATTGGATTCACATACCCTACAGAAGTAAGCAGTGTATCTGAATCACCTACAGTAGGATCCAGTACATATACAACAGAAAACAATAATTTTGCATCAACAAGAGGCCATGCATTATTGGTTGCCAGATCACCACAGGAACAGCACGATTACAATCAACAAGGTAGTAGTCCTATTCTCTGTCATAATTTCTAACCAAATTTAAAAATACATTGAATTAAATCTATCATGTCACAAGTGCCTATGCGTTTCATATAAATCAAAATAATAAAATTCAACTGATTTTGAATTCTTTTTGTTTCAAATTTGAACATAGATATTATATAATCAAAGAACCATTTTAAAATAAGCATAGCTGCATTATTTCACTACGACGGACATCATTGGTCCATAAAATTAACTTAACCACGCCGCTTTGTATTACAGTATCTCTAAAAAGCCGGTAAAGTGAGCGGATGTGTATATGTGTATTGGGGGTGTCGATTTTCCCTGTATTTCTCCAATGTATTGAATAAATTTTGAATCTTTTTTCGGCAGCATGTTATTATTTGTTATCTCTCTTTTATTAAATTTACATTATTTTCAAAAAACAGTTCGTGTCATATTTGGAGTTGATTAATATTCTGAACCTTATATCTATCTTTCATGTATATCCACAAAATACCTTCAATTGACTCGCTTAGTATTCCAGTTTCGAAAGTTGGAACTAAATGAGTTGTAATTAAAACCCCACTCCTCCAGAGCCGCGTTTTGCATTTTTATGTAAGTCCTGTCTATTGTTACCAAGCCACTTAAATCCATTCAAATTTAATACATCACAATTTTTCAAATAAGTACCTATTATTTCAAGATTTACATCTGCAACTGAATTATAACGTACAGGAAAATTGTCAGAAAAAGTATTTTTATTCCATCCGTTCCACTAATTTCACATAGCGACAGCTACGTTGAAATTCTGAGTTGTTGCATTTTTTATCTGTATGGTCTCTTGGTGGTCGGTGACTGGTTCTATCATTGTATCGACGATTTCAGACTTGGACGATTTAATCCGCCATTGTTCTGTCGTGATTCTCGTTTATCAATGTATGGTTTGCTAACTTAAGGTGACCGTGGTCTAACAGAGCAGTCAACAATTCTACTTCTTCTGACAGATAAGTCTGGGTTTACATAACCTCATGCTTTGACAAGAATGCACATGTTTTCGGCCTCAATTCTTTGTTGTAATTACACATTACTGTATTGTCTACTAAACTGTAACTTCGTTTTAGTGGATAAGATTTCACCACAGTTAACTTTTGTCTTGCATGTTACAATGATTACACAAAGTCTTCGTAACTTGGTATCCTTAAGTTCAACACTAAATGGTAGAAAGATAGCACGAGGCGGTTTCTTGAGCGTTCTTGATTTAATAGTTTAGTACGCAGAATACGGTGACGTTGAAACATTCTGATCATAAACTGCAAGTTCGAGTGTAGCGGTTGTGGTGTGAAAATTAAATTCTATACGCGGGCGGTTGGTATAATACTATTTTGAGGAATAAATATGTAATGGTAAAACTACAGTCGTTTGTTTTGTCATAAGGCCATGCAGAATGTTGACCATTGGTGTCAAATGTTAAGGACTTAAACATAATTTCGGGTATCACAGCTATATTTAGTATCAAGTGGAACATGTCTAATAAGACACACCAAAGGACCAGGAAAATGTGTCAGATTGTACAGGATGTCAGAATACTAAAGTTTTATTTATGTTAACAGAACTACTTTGGGACCATACATTTTTGTCGGATGTCACAGGATGTCGGAAAACTCATGATTGCACAGGTTCTACTGTATTAGTAACTCTAAAATTTGTCAGTGACTGGCGACAAGTCGGTGATTTTCTCCGTGTCCTCCGGTTTCTTACTCCCATAAAACGTATCACCACGATGCAACGGGAATATTGTTGAAAGTGGCGTTAAGCACCATAACCTTAACCTTATTAATGACCACCTAGTAACGTTTATCTCATTGGTTGCATGGGCAAATTTACATCCGTTTTTGGATTTCCAAAGAGGATATCAGAAGCCAGTTTTATTTATATATCAAATATTATCAATTCTAATTCATGGTGTTTTTACCCCACATTCAACAATATTCGACCTATATTCCAGTATTTCGTTGGACATATACCATTTTGGTTATCACTTGTTCAAATAATTTTGAATGAAACAGCTTTGTAGCTTGTTCATAGCAATCAATTATTCAAATTAATTGCTGACTTTACGTATGACAGTGAGTAAACCAGGTGCATTATATTGCAGGAATTACACCAGTTCTCTCATCTGGACAGATGGCAACCCCTTCAATACGTACAGAGAATGACTTAAATTTTGTTATTGGATCTACATACCCTATAGCATTACACAGTGCGTCTGAATCTTCAACAGTAGGATCCAGGACATGTACAACAGAAAACAATATTACTACATCAACAAGAGGCCATGCATTGTTGGTTTCCAGGTCACCACAGGAACAGCACGATTACAGTCAACAAGGTAGTAGTCATATTCTGTGTCATACTTTCTCACCAAAATTAAAAATACATTGAATTAAACTTATTGGTTCAAAAGTGTGCATGCGTTTCATATACCTCAAAACAGTAAACTTCAATTGGTTTTGAATTTTTTTGGTTGCAAATTTGAACATAGATATTATATAATCAAAACGCAATTTTAAAATAAGCATAGCTGCATTATTTCACTAAGATGGAAATCATTGGTCCATTACATCAGCTTAACCGCGCCACTTATAGTATTACAGTATATGTAAAATCCGGAAAAGTGAGTGGTCATTTGTATGTGTTGTTAGGGGTGTCGATTTTCCGATAAAATGTTTAACCTTTTCTGACAGCGTGTTATTATTTTTTTTCTCTCTTTTATTATATTTACATTATTACCAGATACAGTTCGTGTCATATTTGTAGTTGATTAATATTCTAAGCCCTTTATCTTCCAGATCTAGACAAACTGAAGAAGGAAAATACTGAATTGAAACAGAAGATGATGTGTGTTATTTGTAGAATTAAAAACTTTGAATATGTCATTCAACCATGTGGCCACTTGACATGTGACGTGTGTTCCGATCGTGACATTTGCATATGTAATACACACGTTTCTAGTAAACATGTGTGCATGTTATCACGATAAGTTACTTATTCACACTGATTTATTCTAGTAAGCAATTTTATGGAATTATTATGGTAAATGTTGGGAAGCACTCTTACTCCGTTGCTAATAATGTGTCATAGCAATTGTTTCCATGCCCACATAAATGTTATGTTCGGTTCCTTATTTACCTCCAGTTGTTTGTCTTATTTATGATATAGCCTCAATGTATGGAATTCCGTCATGCTAACGCTTAGCTGCGATTTTTCATCACTTGCCAATTTCTAACCCTTATTTTATTGATTAAATACAATGAACTTACTCCCTTTCTATGCGTACACAGTACAATATTAGCATTATGTAATTTATCGGGGCCAGAAAATGTAAACAATGTGGAGTAGGTCAAGCGTGACAATAAAATGGATGTCATGGAATTTCGTCAGCATGCACATGTCCTAATTCCTAATTGTGCAAAAAAATACAAAATTTAACTCTCTTAACTTCAAAGCAAAACACAAACAATAAACATGAACATATTTACATCTTTAATTGTCCTACTTATTCGCGTATCTTCGCAATGGGTGCAATAGAAGACTTCTCCTCTTCTAATGACTCTTTTGGGAGTACAATAACCCAAATGTACCCAATGTTTGCAGTCTTCATTAGAGCATTGCACCCATTTTGTGAAGATTAACTAGACTGAATGTCTGACCTCGTCTGGAGTGAACTGTCTGCAGATGCAACATTTTTCTTCCTCCTGTATTTCTGATTGATCATCTGTGTCCTCTCCAGTGGAATCACTAAATGTTACATGAGATGGACCAGGTTTTTGAGACAACTGAACACAATTTATACCATCATTCTTTGCTTTCTTACTTTTCTTTGTAGTATTCTTTGATTGTTCAACTTTAGATTTTTGTCCTTGCCCTTTCCCTTTCGTGGATTTATTGTCTTTCGTTACTGATTTGTTTATTTTTTCTGCTTCATAATTCTTAATTAATTCAAAGTTCTCATCTTTTGTTACTGGCTTTCCAGATGTAAGTTTACTAACTCATTGCCTTGGTTTAACTTTCTTTTCTGATTTTATTTTCTTTATTTTATCAACTTTACTTTGAAAGAAATCTTCTGGTACAGATAAGTCATTTGTCTCTTCAACATGGACAACTGACTGTATTTCATTTACAATTGCTGGTTCAGTTTCATTTGCTGTATCATTGTTAGCAGAAACAAATATTTCAGATGGCTTTGTAGCGAGACTACTGATAACATTTCTGTTTGTAGGAAATATTCCAGTAGATTTAAAACCAGAAATAAAATTCTCAGCACAGAGTGCTTTGTAGTATACCTTGCAACTGATTTCACAAATGTTATATCTGGTTATATCACATGGTGATAACCTCATAGTTTTATGGCATAAATGGTTGTACATTCTTTGGAAAGGACCAAAACATGCTACATATAGTGGCTGCAATAAATGACTAGTATGAGCAGGCAGTATAAATATAACAATATTCATCGACTTGGCCCATTCGAGTAAACCTACAGATATATGTGTGCTGTGTCAATCCATGAGCAAAAGGATTGGATTGACGTCATGATCGGGGGCATACTTTATTAAATGATTCTGTAAACAATCTCTGAATATAACAAAGTTGCTCCATCCGGTCTCAGATACTGTACCACTCACAACAGGAGTTCCTTCATTTAGCAATTCACTGATCCATCTTTTCACCCTAAACACAAAATACGGTGGTATACATGTTCCTGATGCACTGCCACTAACTATGATGGTTGTGGTAACAGATTTCCCAGTTGTAACTGATTGCACTTTGATATCTGTTGGTGCCACAATAGAAGGGGGTGTGTGATTTAGGGATACACCCTTCTCATCCAAATTGAAAATTAGATGGGGTTTATCTTCCAAATTGTACTTTTTCATTATTTCAGATAATTCTGTGAAATAATTATCAATCTTTTCCTCAGAGGCAGAGCTAGCTATAACAAGTTCCAAGCTCCTTGGACGGAGTACCTTTAATTCCGCCAGCGTTTAGTAAAGCCTTCAGGCCAACCTCTGGTAAGTGGCGCATCAGATGGCCTGCGAGTACCAATCTGAACTGCATAATCAGATGCAACTTTGGCAACTTCACTACGTGTATATCCATAACCATAGGTAGCTACAATTTTTAAATGCTTAACTATTTTTGCTTCATCATCTAATGAAAGCAAATGTGGCCTCCCTGATGAAATACATTCAGCATCAATTTTACCCAATACTCTGTCTCTTAAGGTGGTAATTGGCACATTGAATTGTTTTGATGCACGTCGGACAGACAAACCATTGTTTTTAACACCAAGATATCCAGTTGTTAAAGATGTGTGTGAGTACGTCCTGTATTTTACTTTTCCAACTGAATGTGTTGTCTGCAAAAAAATGAGAACTTGTTTTTATCTATGTGACAGGGTTGTGTTATTGTAAATATGTATATATATTTTTTTTTATTTTCAATTCAAACCACTCTCCATTGTACACAGCTGTTTCTTGTATGTGATTTGTGTTTAGTATTAGTGTTAATTCTCATAAATGACAAATGTACAACTTTTTTTATATTTGTACCTGTGCGCATGTTGAGCTTCTTGTTTTGTCAAAATGGCGCATCAGGCATAAGAACATACCAATTTAACCCAACGTCGTAATAGTAGTGGCCTAAACATTTACCTCACTTTAATGTCACGTGATCAATGATGAATCTCCAGACTAGAGAAAAAATGTAAACAAAACAGTCTACGTGAAAGCGTTTGGTTGTAAAAAATGCTTCAAAGTCTAGGAGAAAAAGGTTATAGTGAAAACACTAATATTTGGCAATGGCAAACTATAATAAATAACTACTTACTTGTTTGAAACGCATCTTGACCCAAACCACTATCAACGGTGGAAAAAGACGTCTGCTGGAAAATGCATACTGCGTATGCGCGTTTGCCAAAAGTTCGGGAGCGTACGCGTGAAAAACGCAAACATGACGAAATTCCATGCATGACGAATTTAGATGTATCGACGATATGTGTTTGTGTCTAATTCATATTGACCGTATTATTGGCATGGTGGTGTCTTGGTTCACCCCAGGTTTTTGCAAGGTATCGTGTTGGTCAACGTTATAGTTATATGTGTTTTGTGGTTTTTGCTTTCCTTGTCTTCGTTTATGTGTCTTTTGTGCCCAATGTTGCGAGTTTCTCTGGATTGTCCGTTCTTGATTGCCATTTCGGGTTTCGCTAATGTTTATTTCAACAGTGGACATTGATAGTATAATAATCAACTGTAAGAACTAAATGCGAGTAAAATTCGATACCTACGTTTTAATTTCTATGACTGGGTCGATTGCACTGTTGATGTACTAAGAGTCTCCAAATGTGTCATACACTAATAGTTAGTGTTCCGACACTTATATGGATTATTTGATCGTTTGATATGATATAATGCATTACACTAAGAATGGAGGTTCGGGTTCATAAACCTATTTCAACCCGCCATGTTTTGTCGAAGTGCTTCTACCAAGCCAGAAAAGTGAGTGATAATGTGTTTATATATTAGGTGCATTTATTCTACCTCTTTCTACTATTTTTCTACAGGATTGTTTACTCTTTCTACAGCATGGTATTGTTTTCTCGTTTTATTACGTTATTCTATAAACATAAACATCACAGATTCGTCTAACAAAGAAATATGTTGGTTGAAAGAATAAAAATGGACATTTTAAAATAATTTATTTATATTTATGAAATATTTTTGATTTTCGCAAAATTTAGAAATGTTTAATGTTTTATTTTGTTTATTGTAATTTGTTATATGCAATGTATGTCATCCTCTGATATGGTTGTTTATTAAGTGTGTGAATAAACGTCAGAGAATACCTTTGGGACAATCCTAAATGGACCATCCAGAGAAACTGGTACACCAGACGGAGACAAACAAAAACGCAACATAATTTATGTATTATAATTTATATTGGTACTGGTGCATTTGAAATATTTATTTATAATGTATTATATAAATTGTATTGCTTTCAATGGATAGAGACTATTATTATAATGTAAATAAATAAAGTTTATATATTTTCACACGCTTCCCAATCTATTTTTTACAGACACGATATAACTGAAATATGTTGAAAGTGGAGTTATACACCATAAACCAAACTAAGCAAAGTCCATTCTTTACTGATGCAATAAAGACCAATCTCATACCACTTCAATTAACACTTTGACATAAATACATTATCTTAATTCAATAATCGGAGTCGACGCGAAGACATGTTAAAAATGGCTAACAAAAACAACGCTTAATGTGAAAAGAGCAATAAATAAGCAAAACACCAAATATAGAAACGGAAAACAGAATCGCATGAATAACATTTTTTCTTTGTGTTTCTGCTTACTTGCAACGGTGACCACCAAATAATAAATGTTGTGCTTTGTTTCATATTTTTATGTAAGCTACTTCAACCTTCAAGCGATTATTTGCGTATATTTTGTATTTGAATTTGGAAGTTTTAATTTCTCGTTGTAAGACCTTTAAAACATGCCAGACATATAAAACAGTGAAAGACAATATTCCAACTAAGCTGCTTCCTGATACTAATATAACCTCTCCTAGATCTCTTGATATGTACCAGAATAAACATTCAGTTGATATTGGAAGTAACTGTGGTCGTTTAAAGCATAATCAACCAAATATATATAATATAATTGTATCCTATGAACCGACGAATAACTGCGATAATGTATTTTCTCCTGACGCTATCATGGCACATATAAAAGACAGGACACACACCTGTATAGATTTACAACAAACACTGCATGACAACGATATTTTTCTGTCCAGAAGCCGTGAATGAACGACTACACAAAACACACTGTAAAAAGATACCAACTTTCGCTTCCCGCAAATCATCGAGCATCAACCTTACGATTGGTACCTACTGGCCAAGTTGACAACTATGGTTTCAAGACCTGAACTATTCCATTTCCTTATAGTGGCTGGAAAAAAAGAATTGTAATATATGGCAGTTCTAGCTTTTATATGAATCTGGGATGGTTTTCTCAGATAGTAATTTTGTATATTTATGACTCGGTAGACCTAGGATGTTAATTAACCAGATAATCATGTGTTAATCACTTTCCTTTTATCTTAAATACATATGTTAATCTGTGTAATTTTATGAGCGTCTGTCAACGAAAGTTTATTGCCGTTTGATGTTTAGATACTATAATCACACGTCAAAACGACAAATGTCCGTCACTGAATGTTATCAAGCTTTGTGGGGTCGACAATAGTACAATGTCATAAATAAGGTCAACATAATATAAAAGGAAAAATGCAAATGATGTATGCAGTTTTTTTCTATATATATTCTGGGTAATAGATAATACATTTTCTAACTTATATCTAAGCGCTTGTAACTTCATTTACAAATGCGGTCAATGTGATCAGACCATATCATTTTTTCATTGAAATTAAGAGCTAGACGTTTATGACATATAACTTACTTACTACTAGCATTAGCCAATCATGCATGACATGACTACATCATTGTGTTTTATAATAGCCACCATTAATTTCTTCCTGTCCTAATATAGGCCTCCTAGGGAATTTTTTGCATTTGTTGTTTGCTTTGTCTGTTTGTATGTTTGTCATACAAGTTATTATTCTTGTTATAATGGTAATGACCATGACGATAGATTAATAGGACTTTACCAAAAGAGAAATTAATTAATCTTTACTCATGCAGTGAGTCATTTATTCAAATTAATTGCTGATTTCACTAAGAGAAGGTGTCTTATATTGTAGGAATAACACCAGTCGTCTCAGTCGCACAGAAGGCAAACCAATCAATACGTAGCGAGAATGACTCGAATTTAGACACTGGATCTACATACCCTATAACAGTAATCAGTGCATCTGAATCTTCTACCGTATGATCTTTAAACTATTGGTACAATAGAAACTGAACATTTAATTTCATAATAAAACATAGAATGGAACAGTTGTTAGAATTCAGAAAACCACAATAAAGCAATCTTATTTGCCAAGCAATAATAATGATAATAATGGAAACATAGCTTAATAAAATAAGGTATAAGGTATACAAATATAACTGAATAAACAATTGTAATGATGTAACATGCAAGTATTCTACCTATTGTATTCATATACTATCATTCAATAAGCATGAAAATCTATTCGCTATATTTAGCTCTTTGTAAATTAGTTAGGTCATTATATACCTGTATGTGACAAATACGATTTCAAACATGCGGATACATTTCAATAAATATTATGATTATTAAAACACCCTTTGGATAGCCGCCAAATAAAAGATTGCTAGATTTTTTTTTGGTGTATTTGATTTGCACACGACATTTGTTTTTCTGGGCTTATTCATTTATAAGTGATCTTAGTATTATGATGCTCTAATGTAAGTACTTTAAATAATTGCTTGATGGCAAGCATATACTTTTGTTTTAATATGATTTAATTCTAAAATATATTTAAAGAAATACTAATATTCATTTTTAATATTACTGTATTATTTTAAGGGCAATATATTTTGATTGCAAACATATATTGCCATTTTTAGAGTAATATTCAAAAACAATAGGGGTCATACATTCATGTTGGGGTTATGGATTTTCCACATTACTACGATTTTTATATTGGATTTTGGAACTGTTCTGATAGTTGGTTGTGTTTTGTTTTAAGAATTAAACGTTAGAGAAAAGCGCAGGGGCAATCGACAATTGACAGTCCAAAGGCACTGACAATATTGGACACCAAATATACAATGCGAAGACAAACAAAGCAAAGCGCAACACAGACGTCTAAAATAATGAGCAACACGGACCCCAACACCGACCAGGGTGAACTCATGTGCTCGCAAATGTTAAGCAGTTCCTTCCACTTGTAATATATCAACCACGTTTCTCATATAGTCAAGTCGTGTAGGACACCATTATACACAGTAACACAAACAACACAAATAAGACATGAACCCTCCTACAAACCACTGTTGTGAAGAAGAACAGCAAACTTCACAAAAATATCTCATGACAAAATATTAAAGAAAATAATATTTGTTCTTATCTCATAGTTCATTCAAGCTTGGCTATGATTGTGCTTAAACCATCAATCATGTGAAATGGAACTAGTTCCCAAACGTTTGATGTATTTTGCTGCTGTACACTTTTTCTGTTTAGAAGACTATAGCTGAAGACTATATATCAGGGATAACTCACAGTTAATATTAAAATATAATGTAACTCTATTAATAATCCATGTCCATACAGATACAATACTGTGTAAATTTGTACTTTATTGATGCATTTGAAATTCAGAAAAAAATATTTGCTAAACTATCAAAATAACAGATATTAGTTGGGTATATGGAAGGTTAGAATATTATTGTTGAAAATGGTTATTGATATTTTAATTCGAAAAGGGTAATACATGTGGCTCGCATTCCACAAATTTACATGTTTGGACGGCATATTTAACCCCTGAAATAGTAAATCAAGAAAAATTTTCAAAATACAATAGGTCTAGCATATTATTATGTCACGCAAAATGCAGTGTTCACACTTGCTTTTAATATGCAATTGTTGAATATCCCCTTGTCGACACCCTGGGTTTGCATCATGCTTCACTCTGTATGGCACTTTATTATTTTGACTTCAAGTGACTGTGATCACATGTTTTGTTGACTTATAAGATTTCTAACTTTATGTTTCCAGAGCATATGAACAACTTTAAAATATTGGTACAATAGAAACTGATCATTTAATTTCATAATAAAACATAGAATGGAACAGTTGTTAGAATTCAGAAAACCACAATAAAGCAATCTTATGTAAGTACTTTAAATAATTGCTTGATGGCAAGCATATACTTTTGTTCTAATATGATTTAATTCTAAAATATATTTAAAGAAATACTAATATTAATTTTTAATATTACTGTATTATTTTAAGGGCAATATATTTTGATTGCAAACATATATTGCCATTTTTAGAGTAATATTCAAAAACAATAGGGGTAATACATTCATGTTGGGGTTATAGATTTTCCACATTACTACGATTTTTCTATTGGATTTCGGAACTGTTCTGCTGGTTGGCTGTGTTTTGTTTTAAGAATTAAACGTTAGAGAAAAGCGCAGGGGCAATCAACAATTGACAGTCCAAAGGCACTGACAATATTGGACACCCAATATACAATGCGAAGACAAACAAAGCAAAGTGCAACACAGACGTCTAAAATAATGAGCAACACGGACCCCAACACCGACCAGGGTGAACTCATGTGCTCGCGAATGTTAAACAGTTCCTTCCACTTGTAATATATCAACCACGTTTCTCATTTAGTCAAATCGTGTAGGACGCCATTATACACAGTAACACAAACAACACAAATAAGACATGAACCCTCCTACAAACCACTGTTGTGAAGAAGAACAGAACTTAACAAGCGAACTTCACAAAAATATGCTACAGCAGATTTAGATAATTTTAAGATTTTAGAAGATATTTCATCTTTTCCTGTAGCATTTTTTATACCAATTTTGTTAATTTCTGTATTAACACATTCTTCATTAATGGGATTAAAATAAATTGGTCAGTTTCAGTTTTATTTTATTTTCTTGCTCTTATACTTGGATGGTTATCATCTGTTTTTATGTTTTGTGAACCGATGTCTTTAGCAACATTTACGAAGAAATTGTTAAAATGTGTCAGCTACTTCTGCTTGGTTATTTATAATATTATCATTTTCACACAGAATTATATCTTTAGCAAAATGAGAGCCTTTATTCGTTAGAAAGAGTTTTATTGTAGGCCAGAAATGTTTACTCTTAGGACCACCTACACATCTTTCAATAAAATAATTTCTGATGGATTTTTTTTTATTTTGTTCACCAAATTGCTCTGTTTTCTGTATATTTCCCAATTTTGTTTAATTTTACATCTATTGTACTTATTAAATGGCTTTTGTAGATTGCTCTTTTGAGATTTTTATTCATAAATAGGACTGGTTTATCTACAGGTTTTTTTCTTTTTCATTGGGGCATGTTTATTCATTACAGAAATCAATTCTGATTCAAAATTAGCATATGCTGAATTTACATTATCACACTTGTCAACAATTGAGTTTAAGGTTTTTTGCTCTAACTCATTTAAAAAAATGTCTTGGTCGAAGTGTTATTAGGGGTGTCCATTTTCCCTGTATTTCTCCAATTTGTTGAATAAAGGAGTGGGTATGATAAGGGTCGATTTTGGCCCAATCTCAGAAACTGTTTATATAGATATAATATTAAACACAATCACTGAAAGGTAAGAAAAATATTTTTTTGGATGATTTCTCTTAGTCCTTTGTTGCTTAGCAACGTAAATGGAGGAGGGTCTAATTAATCATTGGAAATTCAAATATGGTTGTTTTGTTTTACATATCTTGTATAGTCTTTTCGACAAAATGATATATTATGTGCATGTACACTCTACACATGATATTCCAATGCTCTATGGTAGCATATAGTATTTTTGCGCAGCTATGTCACCATAGCAACGGTTTTGTAAACATTAAATTAGCCTATATTATTACAATCAAATGTTGAATTTTGACATCTACGATCTTTTGACTTGATATTTGACTAAGCGTTACACTTTTTTCAAGCTATACACACTACAAATATCATTTTATATTCCAAAAATACATTTTGATATTTTTATTCATAGTTATGCCCCGTCCATAGCAACAGGTTTCCCTATGCATGGTATTTTCCTGTAGATCTCATGGACCTTTTATTTAATTAAGAAAACATTTCCACAACAGCACCTTAGCAGAGACATCTTATCATTTACTAACCAATATATATTATAAGAATTCCTTAAACCTTACAATGTCCCTAGTAACCAAATATTATCCCTAGCAACCGCAGAAACTCGTCAATGCTGAGCTCTGTAAATTGCTTTTTTTTCTTTTTATAACCGAATGTTGATCTTTTTATTTTTTAAATCAAGAGAGGAACATATTCTCAGTAAATATAATGTCAATGGAACCAAGTAAACGGCACAACATGTTAAAGCAGTGCTACAACGGCAATAGAGGATATAATCCATGTTGAATAATACACAATTTAAAATGAATCCATGGAAACGGATGCCCTTCTAACTGAAAAACCCCTCATCCAATTTACTCCAAAATGACAAATTAACATAGACCTCGAGATGTCAAATTGTTCTATTTTACCTGCATACCTTAAACAAGTAGAATGCTATAATAATAAAACTAAAGAAAGTTGCTCTGGTGATCACAGATACCCCCGTATTCCAAATTTTCATCCAGAAACCCTCAAAGCCCTATCTTCTAAGAGAAAAGGGGTTATAATTCATGAACGGTAAATGCCAATTTCACCATAATCGAACTTAACCTGTATTTTATGGTACATTGCATTGTGTTAAGGTTTGAAAAGATTTGGTTCAGCGGTACTTAAAATGTCATCCGGAAATCTAAAAAGTTCCTATTATCTAAGAGAAAAAGAGCCATAACTCAGGAACGGTAAATGTGAAATACACCATAATCGACCTTGACCTGTATTTAATGGCACACAGCAATGTGTGAAAGTTTGAAAAGATATGGTTGTACAGTACTTTAATTATTATCCGGAAACCAAAAGTGTGACAGACGAACGGACGAACTGACGAACGGACATGAGGATCCCTATATATATCCCCGACTCTCTACGAGCGGGCGTATAGTAAATCATGAAAACCTCTGAAATCACTGTATGGCTAGAGGTTCAGATATTGTTTTTCTTTAAATTAATAATACCCGATATACAATATCTTATAGTGGGGGAAAACAGACAACATAATGGCCAAAAGATATGTACTATCGGGGAATCATCAGATTAATCAAAACATAATACTAACAGGTGACCTGAATTCAGATTTATTTTCTTCTCGTAATAATAAATTGATTGACACCATTAATTTGCTTAATTTGACGAATGTTATTGAAAAGCCCACGAGAATTACGGAATACAGCAGTACATTACTTGACCCTATTATAATAAGCGATTCTGTGCATTATTCTTATTCTGATGTTTTGAAAGTCCCGTCTGATATTAGTGATCATGATGCATCAATAATTTTTATTGACTGTCCTAAATTTCAAACCAGATCTTTTCAAAGAGAAGTATGGTTATATGAACGAACTGACCATGGAAATCTTTCAAGCAAACTCGATACCGTCGATTGGAATGCATTACTTTCTGACTTGGAGGATGTTGATGAAATGTGTAATACCTTCACCGACACATTCCTCGGAGTCGCAAGGGAGTGCATTCCAACCAAAATGGTCACTGTACGTAATAGCGATAGACCATGGTTTAATAGTGAACTCAGAAGAGAAATTATAAAACGAGACCGTATTCGTAGGACAGCAAAAAAATATAGCAAACAATCAGATATCAACAAATACAAGAAACAGAGAAACAAAGTTAATAATTTAAAAAAGACAGCTAAAGAACATTTCGAACAAAATTTAGATACTTTAATCTTAGAAAATATATCAAATCCAAAAACGTACTGGAAAATAATGAAGATGCTAATTAAGTATAATAAAGGATGTAGTAATATACCCCCTCTCCAAAATATAATTCAGGATGAAGGACTAGATGAGGTAGTTTACGAAGACGACGAGAAGTGTGAATTACTAAATAAATATTTTAGTTTTATATCTTCTTTGGAAGATGCCAATATTCCTCTTCCAGATATTGAACATAGGACCAATAATTTTCTGCGAGACATAGTCATTACAACAGATGAGATTGTTGATATTATTAAAATTTTAAATCCTAATAAAGCGTCGGGACCTGATATAATCAGTCACAAAATGTTAAAATTATGTTCCTGAAAAAATAGCAGTCCCTCTTCAAATAATTTTTAATAAATCTCTTTTACAATGTAAATATCCAACCAGCTGGAAGATTGCATATGTGATTGTTATATTTAAGTTTGGCATAAAGGGTTGTTGCACAAAATTAAATCATACGGTGTAGATAGCAATTTATTAAGTTGGTTCTCTGGTTACCTGCATGATCGACAACAGAGGGTAGTAATAAACAATTCATCTTCTTCACTCTGCAATGTTTCAGCTGGTGTACCTCAAGGTTCAGTACTTGGTCCTCTATTATTAATTTTGTATATTAACGATATTGCTGAGAATCTATTCTCTCTTAGCCGACTTTTTGCGGACGACACTTCCTTCAGCTATTCCAGTCGTGATGAATTACAGATAAAAACTGTGATTGATCACGACTTGAAAGAGCTGGATGAATGGTCAAAGAAATGGTTGATGTCTTTTAACCCGGATAAAACAGAAATTATGCTATTTTCAAATACGGAAATTCCAGAACTAAATTTTACATTTAATGGAAGAACTATTCCAATTACAAATTCTCATAAACATTTAGGAATTACATTCAGCAGCGATGCTAAATGGAATACACATATAGAAAATATATTATCAAGTATTTACAAACACCTGAATGTTCTTCGAAAGTTAAAATATAAACTTTCCAGGAAAAATCTAGAGAAACTCTATTTAGTTTATATCAGACCAATTTTTGAATATGCTAGTGAAGTATGGGATAATTGTGGAGTGGGAAATTCTTATAAACTTGATCAGTTGCAACTTGAGGCTGCTAGAAACGTTACTGGTCTTCCAATATTTGCTAGTTCCATTCTAATTTATAAAGAGTTAGGCTGGGAATCATTGACAGAAAGAAGAAAAAGGAGAAAATTACAAATGTTTTATAATATTCAAAATAATAATGCACCCACGTATCTTTGTGACCTAATTCCTCCAACGATTCAAAGTACAACCGTTTATCCATTGCGTAATGGAAGTGATATAATAATACCATTTTGCAGATTATCGATTACTTGTGACTCATTTATTCCCTCAACAATACGTCAATGGAATAGCTTAAATCCATCTCTTCGAAATATAGAATCTATTGCAAAATTTAAAACTGAATTAAGAAAACAGAAAGATATTAGACAAGTTCCTAAATATTTCGAAATTGGACCTCGAAAACTTAATATTTCATTAACCCAACTTCGATGTTTTGCTTCTTTCTTAAATTATGATTTGTTTCAAGTAAATATAGTTTCAGATCCGTCTTGTCGTTGTGGGGCCAACCGTGAAGACTCGTATCACTTCTTCTTTGATTGTTCCCATTATGCAAATATGAGATATAAATTGTTTCACAATCTCAGCTGGCTACATAATGACTGTGCTATAGACCTCACGCTTTTAACCAGTGGTAATCCTATTCTTTCAAATGAACATAACGAAATTATTTTTAAGCACGTGTTTGAATATATAAAGAGGTCTGAAAGGTTTCTTGTTTAAGTGGTTCACCAAATGAACAATCACACACACCATCACCACCAACCCATCTCTCTCTTTCTCTAATTCCTTTCTTCATTCTCTGTTCTTCAATTTACACATATTAATGTAATACATATTCATATGAATGCATGCTCTATCAAATAATGTTGTAACTTATTGTATATAGGAGAAGACTTCATACGTTTGTTTAACTTGTGTCTTATCCTTTTTGCATATTTGAGCAAATAAAATATGTTTAAACTAAAAATCATAATGCCCGCATATGATTGCTAAGACACAGCATTTTATTGGAACTCTCAGTTAACAGTGACCTAACCATTAGTAAATACTGTTGTACTTTTTATCCAAATCCATTGCTTAATCATACCTGTCTAGTAAATGAAAATTGAACCTATTCCTACATAATTAGCAACAGTGATTAAGGGTAACACGGAGGCAACAATGACACATCAAGGACAATATCAGGCATTATCCAATACAAAATATCATTAATGTACTATCGTAACAATACCATATTATATTCAAGATCTTGACGTATATCCATAAGTTAACCAAAACCTAGGGTGCATGAGCGTATGGACGTGCAGATCGATTTACAAGGGTACATACTTGTACTTCTTTGTGATAATGGTAATCAAACATAATAATGCTTATCGAAAAAAAATCCAATGTCATAGATGCATTACATTCTTCAGTAGAAGCTTCACTTCATTGTCATCATCAATTAACTTTTAGTGTCGGTGAGATTTGCACTCATTACGAAACTCAATATCCATGTGACGAGCACATCACAGTAACCACACAACAATCTCTGGCCACAATAATGCAACATTTAGGAAAGTCTTATAATATTACCCTTTCTAACGTTATTTTTCTTAACTTTATAGTTTCTCCTTTTTCTGCTTTTGAGTTTTAATGTACATGTATAATATGCTATTAAGATTTGAAAAAAAAATATTCAGCCATATACGAATACGATATGTTTACCGTTAATATATATTTCTTTATGAGAATACGTTGTGTTCTTTGTTTTTTTTAACAATTTTATTGTTTAAATTGTGTAAAAGTGATCAATTTCAGTTCATTACATAACATGTTTTCAGTCGGCACTAAACAAAGCAACGATAGCAATGTTAACCTTTATTATACGATCCGTTTTCCTTATGTCATTTCTCTAACGTTATTTCTTTTTTAGTTTTGTAATTAAAAGTTGTATGTAATTGGTATGTGTTGCATCTCTGCTAAGCACACGACAGTAAAGCATTAGAATAAAAACTGGTTGGCTCGGAATCATGATAATGTGTGAATTCCCATGTCTATCCGCGGAGCATTGAGATGGAACTAAAAATTCCAACTAAGTGTGTTAGTCTAGAACAAACCAGACAGCACCATCTTGATATAAACTTAACTTGCTCTCGCCATGGTATAGCTGAAGAATTTTTCACTTGGTGGTAAGCAACGATCACTTTTACTAATGATTAAGAATTTGTACTAGAAAATTATCAGTTATATTTCTATCTTATTATGTTACCCAACATTTCACAATTTAAAGAACTGGGGAATGCATAGCATTAATAGATTCATACCTGCTATTTAATAATCAATATTGTTCCAATGTTTTTAAAATGATGTTTTGTGGGGTTTTTTAATTGTACGGGAAAATCATGTTTTCTTTATTCTCATTATGGTCAGTTCATAATTTACTTGCTTGATTGATTGATGTTTAACGTCAATAATCCATCAAGATTAAATTTACATTCTAACACTCCAATGAATGGATACCGAAGTTCCAATATTAAATAAGTATCTGTATGTAAATCATAATATCATGGTAAATGGGGAAAAACTTTAATATAATGACAATCTATCAAAATAATCATTAATCAGTTCTCAAAATCTGAACATGTGAATTTCATTTTGTGTCTGTATAATAAATATCAAGTTATTTTATTTGTCATGCTTTAAAAAAGTTTGCTCGGAGTAGTTAACCCAACATGAAGTGCTATAATATAATATAGCACACCAAAAACGTTTTATTATGATGCATAATGTGTTTGTAAAAAAAGAAAAAAAAAAAAAAACATCGGTGATTCGATCTCATGATGTTGTTATCGGCAATCATGTCTGCTAACCATTACGCCACCGCAGCGTGAATATCGAGAAGGTAGAATTCAGTTATATATAAATCAAATTGATCGGAAATTAACTATATTAAAGTTAAAATAAAAAAATAATAATTATAATGAAAAGTAAAGGGATTACTAAAAATAGAAAGTACTGATGTGCCGTTTACATGTCCAATGAATTAATTTCTAAGATAATTGTTGGGATAATATTAAATTCTACACATGAAATTGCACTGAGGGTAAGCATAAAAACCCACGTCGGACTCAATGCACACTCAGGTCGGCAGTAAATCACCTCCAAAATTTAGCCGTTTTTTTTCTATTTAAATAAACGTCAAACCTTTTGCATAAAAATTGTTCAAGCTTACCATACCACCGTAGCAAAACAACTATGATAAACCAACTTTATTTTGGACGAGATTAAAAGGTCGATTTCTATTTCTGTCTATTACGAATGAAAACGATCAATAAAAAATGGCCGCTGACGAGAAATCGACCTTAAAATTATTTTTTGATTGCAGATTTCATACTGACCACACTCGGGTACCAACACAAAAATTAAATGAGATATGTGTTTATGTATATTAAACATCATACTAAAATATGTGGTTGGTACCTGCTACTGAAAATTGACATTAAATACACATTTCTTGTTAGATTTCATTTATTTTCACGAAACAATAGACTTTTCATTGACTAGTGTGATGTCATCGCACGTGCAAATATGGAAAATTGTTACCAAAATATTAGATGGGGTAACGATCTTATAAAATCAACAAGCAATTAAAGCTATACGTTTTATTTAAAATTTGCCTATATTTTAGGCCAATTTCTGCCCTTATCATACCTACTCCTTTTGAACCTTTTCCGACAGCGTGATATTATCTGTTCTCTCTCTTTTATTAGATTTACATTATTACCAGATATAGTTCGTGTCATATTTGGAGTTGATTAATATTCTAAACCTTTTATCTATCTTTCATGTATATCCACACAATACATTCAATTGACTCGCTTAGTATTCCAATTTCAAAAGTTTCAACTAAATAGTTTTTAATTAAAACACCCACTCCTCCGGAGCCGCGCTTTGCATTTTTATGTAATTCCTGTCTATTGTTACCAAGTCACATATATCCATTCATAATTAATACATCACATTTTTTCAAATAAGTCCCAGCAGTACTTATTATGTCAAGATTTTACATATGAAACTGAATTAACGTAGAGTAAAATTGTAAGAAACAATATTTTTATTCCATACGTTGCACTACTTTTATCTAACGATGGCTACGTTGAAATTCTGAACTGTTGTATCTTTCATCGGAATTGTCTCTTGATGTTCGGTGACTGGTTCTATCATTGTATCGACGACTTCAGAATTATACGATTTAAACCGCCATTGTTCTGTCGTGATTCTCGTTTTATCATGGTATTGTTTGCTACCTTGAGGTGATCGTGGTTTAGCAGAGCAGTCAACAATTCTACTTCTTCCTGACAGATAAGTCTGGGTTTACATAACCTAATGCTTTAACAAGTATGCACATGTTTTCGAACTCAATTCTTTGTTGTAATGACACATCACTGTATTGTCTGCTAAACTGCAACTTCTTCGTAGCGGACAAGATTCCATCACGGTTAGTTTTTGTCTTGCATGTTGCAATGACTACACCAGGTCTTCGGGACTTGGTCTCCTTGCGTTCAAAACTAAATGATCGAAAGATAGGACGAGGCGATTTTTTAAGCATTCATAATTTAGTAGCTTAGTACGCAGAATACGGTCACGTTGAAAAATTCTGAATATAAACTGCAAGTTCGTGTGTAGTGTTTGAGGTGTCAAAAGTAAACTCCATACGCAGGTGGTTGGTAGAATACTATTTTGCGAAAATATGTAATTGTAAAACTACTGTCGCCTCTTTTCTCATAAAGCCATGTAGAATGTTGACCATTGGTGTCAAATATTAAGAACTTAAATATAATTACGGGTATGACAGCTGTAAGTTTGTAAGTGACTGGGAACAAGTCGGTGGTTTTATCCGGTTACTCCGGTTTCCTGCACCCATATAAATTACCGCAACGATGCAACGGAAATATTGTTGAAAGTGGCGTTAAACACCATAGCCCTCACGTTATTAATGACCACCTAGTAGCTCTGATCTCATTGGTTGCATGAGTAAATGTACGTCCGTTTTTGTATTTTCAAAGAGGATATCAGAAGGTAGTTTTATTTATTTGTCAGATATTATTAGTTATATTTCATGGTGTTTAAAGTAACTTTTAGCAATATCTGAGCTATATTCCGGTATTTCGTTAGACATATACCACCTTGGTTATCACTTGTTCAAACCATTTTCAATGAAACATTTTTGTAGCTTGTTCATAGCAGTCAGTTATTAAATTAATTGTTGACTTTACTGGCAGTGATTAAACAAGGTGTCTTATAATGTAGGAATTACACCAGCCGTCTCAGCTTTACAGATGGCAACCCCATCAATACGTACAGAGAATAACCTAAGTGTTGATATTGGATCCACATACCTTACAGAAGTAAGCAGTGCATCTGAATCTACTACAGTAGGATCCAGTACATATACAACAGAAAACAAAAATTTTGTATCAACAGGAGACCATGCATTATTGGTTACCAGATCACCACAGGAACAGCACGATTACAATGAACAAGGTAGTAGTCCTATTCTGTGTCATACTTTCTAACCAAATTTAAAAATACATTGACTTAAACCTATCATGTCACAAGTGCCTATGCGTTTCATATAAATCAAAATGATACAATTCAACTGATTTTGAATTCTGAATTCTTTTTGTTTCAAATTTGAAAATATATATTATATAATCAAAGTACCATTTTAAAATAAGCATAGCGGTATTATTTCACTAAGACGGACATCATTGGTCCATAAAATTATCTTAACCACGCCGCTTTGTATTACAGTATCTCTAAAAAGCCGGTAAAATAATCGGATGTGCATATGTGTATTAGGGGTGTCGATTTTCCCTCTATTTCTCCAATTTGTTGAATAACTTTTGAACCTTTTTCCGACTGTGTTATTTTTCCTCTCTCTTTTATTAGATTTACATTATTACCAGATATTGTTCGTGTCATATTTGGAGTTGATTAATATTCTAAACCTTATATCTATCTTTCATGTATATCCACAAAATATCTTCAATTTACTGGCTTTGTATTCCAGTTTCAAAAGTTTGGGTTGAGGTGTGAAAATTAAATTCCATACGCGGGCGGTTGGTATAATACTATTTTGAGGAAAAAATATGTAATGGTAAAACTACAGTCGTCTGTTTTGTCTTAAAGCCATGCAGAATCTTGACCATTGGTGTCAAATGTTAACAACTTGAACATAATTTCTGGTATCACAGCTATATTTAGTATCAAGTGGAACCTGTCTAATCCGACACACCAAAGGACCAGGCAAATGTGTCGGATTGTACAGGATGTCAGAATACTAAAGTTTTATTTATATTGACATAAATACTTTGGGACCATACATTTTTGTCGGATATCACAGGATGTCGGAAAACTCAGGTGTAGGATTGCACAGGTTCTACTGTATTAGTAACTCTAAAATTTGTCAGTGACTGGCGACAAGTTGGTGATTTTCTCCGGGTCCTCCGGTTTCTTACTCCCCTAAAACTTACCGCCACGATGCAACGGGAATATTGTTGAAAGTGGCGTTAAGCACCATAATCCTAACCTTATTAATGACCACCTAGTAACGTTGATCTCATTGGTTGCATGGGCAAATGTACATCCGTTTTTTTTTATTTCCAAAGAGGATATCGGAAACCAGTTTTATTTATTTATCAAATATTATCAATTCTAATTCATGGTGTTTTTACGCCACATTCAACAATATTTGAGCTATATTCCGGTATTTCGTTGGACATATACCATTTTGGTTATCACTTGTTCAAATAATTTTGAATGAAACAGCTTTGTAGCTTGTTTATAGCAATCAATTATTCAAATTAATTGCTGACTTAACGTATGACAGTGATTAAACAGGTGCATTATATTGCAGGAATTACACCAGTACTCTCATCTGAACAGATGGCAGCCCCTTCAATACGTACAGAGAATGACTTAAATTGTGTTATTGGATCTACATACCCTATAGCATTAAGCAGTGCGTCTGAATCTTCAACAGTAGGATCCAGTACATGTACAACAGAAAACAATATTACTACATCAACAAGAAGCCATGAATTGTTGGTTGTCAGATCACCACAGGAACAGCATGATTACAATCAAAAAGGTAGTAGTCTTATTCTGTGTCATACTTTCTCACCAAAATTAAAAATACATTTAATTAAACTTATTGGTTCAAAAGTGTGCATGCGTTTCATATACCTCAAAACAGTAAACTTCAATTTGTTTTTAATTTTTTTGGTTGCAAATTTGAACATAGGTATTATATAATCAAAACGCAATTTTAAAATAAGCATAGCTGCATTAGTTCACTAAGATTGAAATCATTGGTCCATTAAATCAGCTTAACTGCGCCACTTATAGTATTACAGTATATGTAAAATCCGGAAAAGTGATCGGTTGTGTATGTGTTATTAGGGGTGTCGATTTTCCGTCTATTTCTCCGATTGGTCAATACAATTTTGAACCTTTTCTGACAGCGTGTTATTATTTTCTCTCTCTCTTTTATTAGATGTACATTGTTACCAGATACAGTTCGTGTCATATTTGGAGTTAATTAATATTCTAAGCCCTTTATCTTCCAGATCTAGACAAACTGAAGAAGGAAAATGCTGAATTGAAACAGAAGATGATGTGTGTTATTTGTAGAATTAAAGACTTTGAATATGTCATTCAACCATGTGGCCACTTGGCATGTGACGTGTGTTCCGATCGTGACATTTGCATATGTAATACACACGTTTCTAGTAAACATGTGTGCATGTTATCACGATAAATTACTTATTCACACTGATTTATTCTAGTAAGCAATTGTATGGAATGATTATGGTAAATGTTCGGAAGCACTCTTACTCCGTTGCTAATAATGTGTCATAGCAATTGTTTCCATGTCCACATAAATATGATGTTCGGTTCCTTATTTACCTCCAGTTGTTTGTCTTATTTATGATATAGCCTCAATGTATGGAATTCCGTCATGCTAACGCTTAGCTGCGATTTTTCATCACTTGCCAATTTCTAACCCTTATTTTATTGATTAAATATAATGAACTTACTCCCTTTCTATGCGTACACAGTAAAATATTAGCATTATGTAATTTATCGGGGCCAGAAAATGTAAACAATGTGGAGTAGGTCAAACGTGACAATAAAATGGATGTCATGGAATTTCGTCAGCCTGCGCATGTCCAAAAAGTCTTAGGCAATCCCAAGCACTTTAAGCCTAAGACTATTGATATAAATGGTTGCTTTATTAAATCATATTTGGAACATATATAATGATGTAAACTATGCCTAATAACCGAGTTTGATAATAAATGTACACTTACTTTGGTGTCAAATGTTGCATTTTAAGTTCACTCCAGACTGTCATACAAAATGTAATTCCTAATTGTGCATAAAAATACAAAATTTAACTCTTTTTAACTTCAAAACAAAACACAAACAATAAACTTGAACATATTTACATCTTTAATTGTCCATCTTTATCACTTATCTTCGCAATGGGTGCAATAGAAGACTTCTCCTCTTCTAATGACCCTTTTGGGAGTCCAATAACCCAAATGTACCCAATGTTTGCAGTCTTCATTATAGCATTGCACCCATTTTGTGAAGATTAACGAGACTGAATTTCTGACCTCGTCTGGAGTGAACTGTCTGCAGATGCAACATTTTTCTTCCTCTTGTATTTCTGATTGATCATCTGTGTCCTCTCCAGTGGAATCACTAAATGCTACATGAGTTGGACCAGGTTTTTGAGACAACGGAACAGAATTTATACCATCATTCTTTGCTTTCTTACTTTTTTTTGTAGTATTCTTTGATTGTTCAACTTTAGATTTTTTCCCTTGCCCTTTCCCTTTGGTGGATTTATTGTCTTTCTTTACTGATTTGTTTATTTTTTCTGCTTCATAATTCTTAATTAATTCAAAGTTCTCATCTTCTGTTACTGCTTTTCAGATGTAAGTTTACTAACACATTGCCTTGGTTTAACTTTCTTTTCTGATTTTATTTTCTTTATTTTATCAACTTTACTTTGAAAGAAATCTTCTGGTACAGAAAAGTCATTTGTCTTTTCAACATGGACAACTGACTGTATTTCATTTACAATTGCTGGTTCAGTTTCATTTGCTGTATCATTGTTAGCAGAAACAAAGATTTCAGATGGCTTTGTAGCGAGACTACTGATAACATTTCTGTTTGTAGGAAATATCCCAGTAGATTTAAAACCAGAAATCAAATTCTCAGCACAGAGTGCTTTGTAGTATACCTTGCAACTGATTTCACAAATGTTATATCTGGTTATATCACATGGTGATAACCTCATAGTTTTATGGCATAAATTGTTGTACATTCTTTGGAAAGGACCAAAACATGCTACATCTAGTGGCTGCAATAAATGACTAGTATGAGCAGGCAGTATAAATATAACAATATTTATAGACTTGGCCCATTCGAGTAAACCTACAGATATATGTGTGCTGTGTCAATCCATGAGCAAAAGGATTGGATTGACGTCATGAGCAGGGGCATACTTTATAAAATGATTCTGTAAACAATCTCTGAATATAACAGAGTTGCTCCATCCGGTCTCAGATACTGTACCACTCACACCAGGAGTTCCTTCATTTAGCAATTCACTGATCCATCTTTTCACCTTAAGCACAAAATACGGTGGTATACATGTTCCTGATGCACTGCCACTAACAATGATGGTTGTGGTATCATATTTCCCAGTTGTAACTGATTGCACTTTGATATATGTTGGTGTCACAATAGGTGTGTGATTTAGGGATAGACCCTTCTCATCCACATTGAAAATTAGATGGGGTTTATCTTCCAAATTGTACTTTTTCATTATTTCTGATAATTCTGTGAAATAATTATCAATCTTTTCCTCAGAGGCAGATTTAGCTATAACAAGTTCCAAGCTCCTTGGACGGAGTACCTTTAATTCCGGCCAGCGTTTAGTAAAGCCTTCAAGCCAACCTCTGGTAAGTGGCGCATCAGATGGCCTGCGAGTACCAATCTGAACTGCATAAACAGATGCAACTTTGGCAACTTCACTACGTGTATATCCATAACCATAGGTAGCTACAATTTTTAAATGCTTAACTATTTTTGCTTCATCATCTAATGAAAACAAATGTGGCCTCCCTGATGAAATACATGCAGCATCAATTTTACCCAATACTCTGTCTCTTAAGGTGGTAATTGGCACATTGAATTGTTTTGATGCACGTCGGACAGACAAACCATTGTTTTTAGCACCAATATATGCAGTTGTTAAAGATGTGTGTGAGTACGTCCTGTATTTTACTTTTCCAACTGAATGTTTTGTCTGCAAAAAATGAGAACTTGTTTTTTATCTATGTGTCAGGGTTGTGTTATTGTAAATATGTATATATATATTTTTTTATTTTCAATTCAAACCACTCTCCATGGTACACAGCTGTTTCTTGTATGTGATTTGTGTCTAGTATTAGTGTTAATTCTCATAAATGACAAATGTACAACTTTTTTTTTATTTGTACCTGTGCGCATGTTAAGCTTCTTGTTTTGTCAAAATGGCGTATCAGGCATAAGAACATACCAATTTAAACCGACGTCGTAATAGTAATGGCCTAAAAATTTACCTCACTTTAATGTCACGTGATCAATGATGAATCTCCAGACTAGAGAAAAAAATGTAAACAAAACAGACTACGTGAAAGCGTTTGGTTGTAAAAAATGCTTCAAAGTCTAGGAGAAAAAGGTTATAGTGAAAACACTAATATTTGGCAATGGCAAACAATAATAAATAACTACTTACTTGTTTGAAACGCATCTTGACCCAAACCACTATCAACGGTGGAAACAGACGTCTGCTAGAAAATGCATACTGCGTATGCGCGTTTGCCAAAAGTTCGGGAGCGTACGCGTGAAAAACGCAAACATGACGAAATTCCATGCATGACGAATTTAGATGTATCGACGATATGTGTTTGTGTCTAATTCATATTGACCGTATTATTGGCATGGTGGTGTCTTGATTCACCCCAGGTTTTTGCAAGGTATAGTGTTGGTCAACGTTATAGTTATATGTGTTTTGTGGTTTTTGCTTTCCTTGTCTTCGTTTATGTGTCTTTTGCGCCCAATGTTGCCAGTTTCTCTGGATTGTCCGTTCTTAATTGCCATTTCGGATTTCGCTAATGTTTATTTCAACAGTGGACATTGATAGTATAATAATCAACTGTAAGAACTAAATGCGGAGTAAAATTCGATACCTACGTTTTAATTTCTATGACTGGGTCGATTGCACTGTTGATGTACTAAGAGTCTCCAAAGGTGTCTTACTCTAATAGTTAGTGTTCCGACACTTATATGGATTATTTGATCGTTTGATATGATATAATACATTACACTAAGAAGGGAGGTTCGGGTTCATAAACCTATTACAACCCGCCATGTTTTGTCGAAGTGCTTCTACCAAGCCAGAGAAGTGAGTGATCATGTGTTTATATATTAGGTGCATTTATTCTACCTCTTTCTACTATTTTTCTATAGGATTGTTGACTCTTTCTACAGCATGGTATTGTTTTTTCATTATTTTATAAACATAAACATCACAGATTCGTCTCACAAAGAAATATGTTGGTTGAAAGAATAAAAATGGACATTTTAAAACAATTTATTTATATTTATGAAATATTTTTGATTTTCGCAAAATTTAGAAATGTATAATGTTTTATTTTGTTTATTGTAATTTGTCATATACAATGTATGTGATCCTCTGATATGGTTGTTTATTTTGTTTGTAAATCAACGTCAGAGAATACCTATGGGACAATACAAAATGGACCATCCAGAGAAACTGGTACACCAGACGGAGACAAACAAAAACACAACATAATTGATGTATTATAATTTATATTGGTATTGGTGCATTTGAAATATTTATTTATAATGTATTATATAAATTGTATTGTTTTTGAATGGATAGAGACTTATTATTATAATGTAAATAAATAAAGTTTATATATTTTCACACGGTTCCCACTCTATTTTTTACAGCCACGATATAGCTGAAATATGTTGAAAGTGGAGTTATACACCATAAACCAAACTAAGCAAAGCCTATTCTTTTCTTATGCAATAAAGACCAATCTCATGCCACTTCAATTAGCATTTCGACATAAATATATTATCTTAATTCATTAATCGGAGTCGACGCGAAGACATGTTAAAAATGGCTAACAAAAACAACGCTTAATGTAAAAAGGGTAATAAATAAGCAAAACACCAAATATAGAAACGGAAAACAGAGTCGCATGAATAACATTTTTTATTTGTGTTTCTGCTTACTTGCAACGGTGACCTCCAAATAATAAATGTTGCGCTTTGTTTCATATTTTTATGTATGCTACTTCAACCTTCAAGCGATTATTTGCATATATTTTGTATTTGAATTTGGAAGTTTTAATTTCTCGTTGTAATTATTCTGAACATATCAATCAATATTTATGCTATTGTGTTAACTAAGATTCAGATTGATACACTCATTAGTGGCAGAAATTATTAAACCGACCAGTTAAGGGTTTACCATTTTGTGCTCATTGACTGAAAAATGCTACGGTCACAAAAACCATGACCATTGATTGGTGGAATGATGTACTACTCTTTAATGTTTCGATTGTCCACCATCCATTCGATACCGATTATACCAGCATGTTTCGGTACAATGTAAGCCAGGACTATTGATTGGAGATAAAGTGCTTTGGAGATCATTGTTTGTCCTTCATTGATTTACGTCTTCTGAGTACCCCGATATGTTCAGTTGTTGGTTATCACAGTTCCATCCTTTCCTTATTAATGACTTACCATCGGACTTTTTACAACAGTAATATGACGGGTGCCACTAGTGGATCAGGTAGAGCTTAACTATTCAGAACACGTCATAGTCATGAATTCACACCGGTTTTTTGCTTCCTTAGTTTTGCTAAATTTTGGTTTTCTGGGCAAAGATCATTGTTCTCGTGTTCTTTATCTCTTGGCCATTGCATTGTCTGTCCTTCGTTGATTTACGTTTCTGATTACTTCTTTGGTATTTTCAAACCTTACTTGAATTTGAACATAGTTATGGGTACATAAATATTCACTTCAAAGACAAAGAATACGCAATAATTTTACCAGGTTAGATAACTGCTTTCTTATTAATATGTAACTTTGTAAAAGTACATTAATATTAATTGCAAAGGAAATGAATACACAGTAGGTAGCATTGTATAAGTTGATTTGATTTTGGCTTAGCGCCACTTTCAGCAATATTTCAGCTATATCATGGCGAACAGTTTTAGTGATTGAAGCAGCTGGAGTACAATGATTCTAGATTGATACTAGATACAAGAGAACACATGACCACACACTTCTTGTCTGGTTTTGTGTTTTCTTTTCGTAGAATAATTTGTCGTTAGTATTCTGAGTAATTTGCGTTGGTCATTTCTTCTACCATTTTGAGATGGAAAACAATATGTCTAACACAAGTGATATATTAAACAAATGTGTAAAAGAAATAGCAAACAAATATTGTAAATAAAAACAAAAGATATGACAAAACAAGATTTGTATATAAAAAATAGTGATTGTTAACTGAACAAAAATATTAGAATAATTTTGTTAAATTAAGCAAACAAGTTTTGTTAAAAATTCATATATGAAATCCAAGCTTAATGAACAATTTTGTAAAAGTAAAAAAAAACTTTAAAAGTTAACAAAAAAAGCTTGTAAAAATTTATATTAAAAATCTGAATTCAAAAGATATGAATAATTCTGCAAATAAACCCTGTGAAAATCTAAAATTTTTGAATAATCTAAATATTTTTTTTTCTAAAAATTCCAAACTTTAAATATTCCATCATACTTCTGCAAAGAAACAATTTTCTTAAAATCATAATTGAATATTTTATTTATTTCATAAAGTGTGATATTAAGATATATGTGCTTATAATATACTGATTTATTTTGTTATTTTCACAAAATATGATAACAAAAAATATCTTTACTTCCTACTTAGTTTTCTAACTTCTACATTTCAAAAATAATTGTGGATTTGGAGTACAATGATATCCCCCCTCCCATTGTACACTAATTAAACAACACATTACAATTAGCCTATTAATAATAACAACTTTATTCTCTAAACCAATGATACAAAGATTACAGAGTGAGCGAGATCAAATTAATAGAAAGTAAATACATATTATCACATCAATTATCAAGATTATTGGTGTACATTGAACACAAATTATGATAAGAATGTGTAAACATTAAATACCAAATGTCATCAAAGTGAAATATGGTACATTATCGCTAATATGGGGCTCAAATGTCAAATTGTAACTTGTTACTCTTGTTATTCCTTTTTCATTGAATTATTATTTATAATTTTTCGTAATCTTTAAGTTGGAAAATGAATGCTAACCTTTATTCACTTATTTTTCAATAGGTTGATTGAACCGATTTAACGTATGTATTTCAAGGGCTAACATACATTGGGACGGAAAACGTATCAAAGGGCGGAAAAAAATTACATTGGGCGGAAATATTGTTTTACTTGCCTGCATTTTTACCTATAATTAACATGCGTATTCGCTTGTCTTAATTCTAATATTTGTAAATTTTAATCACCCACTGGTACATATACATGTTACACATTAGCGCCTGCTTCATATAAGCTGTTTTGTGAATACTCGACTTTCGTTTGAGAGAAAAGCTTGGCATAACTGGGGTACTGCACGATGAACAGAATGGTTTCCGAAGAAATCGTAATACGATTGACCACCTGTCCTCGATCACAAACATTATTGAGACTCGTAAATTAAGTAAACTATCTACGTTTGCCGCATTTGTGGACTTTTAAAAGGCTTACGATTCTATGAATAGATCCTTATTGTTTGATAAACTTGAACAGTTAGGTATTAGTTCTAAAATGATAAGAGCTTTAAGATCTTTATATAATAATTGTTGTATTATTTCAAATTTACTGTTCAGACGTTACGCGCGATGTTCGCACGCTTAACGATAATTAAGCTTGCCGTTTTAGGAAGACCGTGCTGCCCAGATAGTAAAGAAATATTGCATTGATAAATGTTATGTATGGAAAGTCTAAGTCCGTCCCCATTACTCTTTGTAATTAATTCCGATTTAAAATGTGTTATTTTGTAATAATAAGCTGTGAAATGTTGATTTCGGAGGAAAAAGTAGTTGTCCCGTGTAACATTTTACGCTACAAATAAAAGTTAAAGCTTTGTTATCGTTTTAATTTCTTGTCCGATTTCTTATATTTGTTGCCACGAAGTGCCCAGAGTGGCAATCTTTGATGATGGAACTTATTATGTCATTATGACGTCGTTTTCCGATTTGCCAGACAACTTTGAGAATAGTTACATTGTGTCCCATTCATCCAGTCACAACTGAGACTTCACAAACAAGAAAACAATACAGCTTTATCATGAAAATTGGTGAATAAATAATGTAACTATCAAAATTTTGTTTTTCAGGAGTTCAAAATTCGAAAAGGACAAATAGAAAAAATGCAAAATCCGAAAAAATATTTCATTTTCATTTTGGGTGAACAAAATGTTCGAGTCCGATTTTTGAATAAAATAATGTAGGCAAACCTTTTCCGGATGGTTTTGTTAATACCAATTCAAGGCATAGAGAAATCAAAAATAAATGATGGAATGTTGTTTTTCTCTTCTTTTTAAATCTGCAAAAATTATAAACATAGGAATCACGGGGTGTGTAATATGGAAACGTTAAAAAAGGGTGAAATAAATGTTCCCTCAGAGATTTTTCATGATGACGGCAATGCGACGTCGCATTGATCAATTGTGTATGTAACCTATGTGAACCGTAATTTTTAGCACAAAAAAAGTAAAATAACAACAAACAAACCAAACCAAAAAAAAGAACATGTCTTCAGTACCAACAGGCAATGTTTTTAATCAATGAAAAGTGTTTTATTCATATAAAAACTAAGCGTAAGCTGTCTGACTTTTTAACACTATTAAAAACCGGTTGAATTAAGAATGTTCGATAAGAAATGAAACAGAAAAAAAAACGCATTCAAATGAAACTATGAAACCTCATTTTAAGCTCATTTATACGCGAAAATTATTTCTAAATTGTAAAATGTTGACAAGGTCTTCATTGCAGATAACATGTCAACTAAAAGAATGGAGATGTGGAAAAAGAAACAAATTGAGAAAAACATAGAAAAATGTAGGAAATACTATGAAAAGAAAAGAGAGGAAGGCACGAATGCCAAAAACCGGAAATGTCACTGCGGTTATTCCGAAACACCAGCGGCTGTGAAAAGGAGAAAACAGAGACAAGACAATGCTGAAACACGCTTGAAAGAAACCGAAAGAAAAAGAAAATATGGAAACAAAGTCAAAACAAGTTCTCAAACAACTTCCATTAATGAACTTGAAAACAGTTTTTCCAATAGGATGCAGAAAATCCGAGCCGTACAATCAATGAAGCAGGCACTCCCAACAATCACTAAGAAGAGAGTAGCTGTCATGGCCTCTTATCTAGACAATAATCATTCTCCCACAGTAAAATCTCTTGAACAATTAAATTTTGTAGTGAGCCCAGAAGACAAAACTAATACACAACTTGGCAATGCCGTTATAAATGACATAAGATAACTAGTTGATCTAACAAAAAACTTAAGATCAGATTGTTCAAGAACTACATTGAGCGTTATTGCAGCTAGTACAAGTGGTTTAAACGTGCAGAAAGAACGTAAGAAATCTTTACTAGCAAAGAAAATAGGTCTCCCATTAAAACGGCTGTCAACTGGAAAACGGGTCCGTACACAAATGTTTACTTCCGAAAAGTCATGTTGGACCTTTATTGAAAGGAAAACTAGGGACGACTGTATTTCAGATGAAATCAGAAAACTTGCATGCAATGTCTTGATTGACCCGAATAAATCCCGTCCCTCCGTTAATAAAAACGACATGAATCGTGTTCGTATCGGCCCAAAACAGTTTTCAAAGCATCCTATATATATATTAGATAAGCCGTAGACAGAGGTTTTCAATGACTTTCGTACAAGACATCCCGACATAAAAATGAGCCAAAGAACATTTGAGAGATTAAAACCCTACTTCGTCCGTGCAGCCAGGCCGAATGATAGAATTACCTGTTGCTGTCAGTACCATGTAGAGGCCAGGTCATTGTTCTTGAAATCACTGGAATTTAGAAAAAAAATATACTATTCCAAGTATTTCTGAAGATGATAATGATATATACCATGTATACGAACATCTGACGGATATAACTGTAGCTACACTTTGTGATAAAGATCCAGCTCAAAATTGCTTCCTAGCATATTGTTTAGACCGTGAGTGTCGTAAATGTGGGGTTAATTTACTTAAGTTTTCTGACTTAGAGATGAGATTGTCGGAATATGTCCAGGATGTCTCATGGGAAAGATATGAAAACATTTCAATCGGATCTAAGAAAAAACTTACGGTTGTTAGAGAATGTACAAAACCGAGGAGTTACTTGATAAATTTGCAGGACACCAATTTCGAGCAGAGTGGCAAAATGAACAGCTGTCGAGTCTCAGAGAAAATGTGTTGCCGAATCACTGCGTTGTTATTCATGACTATTCTGAAAATTATGGTTGCAAAGAAAAGTTTGAATTACAACAAACAACCGAGGTGTCCATTCATGTATCCGTAATTGATAGACATGCTATTCCTGAAGTTGACGGTGTTGAAAGTTTACCCGATATACCGTTTATCGTAACAGAACACTTTTTCGTGATTAGCGCTGATGACAAACACGATAATTTTTTCACTGAAACAGTTCAAAACCTTATTCGGAACTATTTAGACTCTATTCAATATAACGTGAAAGAAATACATGAATTCACAGACGGATGCCCCGTTCAGTATAAATCTAGAAATTGTTTTGGACTTATTAAAAACATGTGCACTGAGCATGACTACGATCTCTACATAAGAAATTATTTTGAGACAAGTCATGCTAAGGTTCCGCAGGATGCCGCTGGTGGCTTTTTAAAGAATCAAGTGGATTTGGCAGTTTATCGTAGAAGCGAAATAATACAGTCAGCATCTGATTTTTTCAATTACTGTGAAAATCATTTAAAAGATACTAAGTCTACTTATTGTAAGCGCCGTATCTTTCGCTATGTTGAAAAATTTTACAGAAACAATATTTCATTCAAAGCAGTCCCTGACATTAGGCGTCTACATCAAGTCTTTCGACAAAATCAAATAATGATACTTTAACAGTTCGCAATATGTCGTGTTATACGTGTGAAAACTGTATTACTGGTAATTATAATAACTGCAAAAACAATGTCATTGGAGGTAAGGTGACAATTCCAATATATATTGATAATAACCGGAATTCTCGATCTGTTCAAAGCACGGAAAACGACGAGTATGAAATGGAGGCCCTTATCGCGGAAGGAACTATTCTTGCGGTGTACACGGATGAATCGGACTCCAATTATTTTCTATTTAGGGCAAGTTCATGTCCTCAAGTTCTCACGAAAGACACTATCGATGACTGGGGTTTAACTTACGGAAAAGGAAGTAAAATTGTCCATGGTTGTTATTTTGACCGAACCAGAAAACTTTTATCATTCAAATTGTTGGATAAAAAACATTCGATTATTTCAGTTGCGTCTATAATTTATATTTCTCCTATACTTCAGTGCCTGAATTGGGCACTTAATCTGACAGAAACTACACATTTGGATATTTGATCAGTTTTAGATGAAATGGAAGTATAATGTGATTAAACGACTTGCATACATGTTTTGATAGTGTTTTTGGGGAATGATTTGGTTAGTCATATAAAATAGTCAACATTTTTGTAATTCGAAGGAAAATTATTTTCGAGATCCATTTACTACGCAGTTTAGTGTAAAAACCCATCCATTATTTTATATAAACTGCGCAATATACAATCACAAAACATAAAAACAATTTTAGAAAACCTCGTTCATTATGTTTTACGTCTGTTACGTTTATAGGAACGAACATCGCGCGTAACGTCTTTAACATTTATATTAATGATTTAATAGATGCAGTCAAGGCATGGATTATCGGAATTGATATAGGAAATGAAAAAGTTTGTATATTGTTGTATGCCGATGATGTGGTATTTTTGTGTGAGAATGAAAATATTAAACACATTAGAGTCTTGTTGTCATAGTAATATAATTAATATTAATTTAGAAAAATCTAAGATTGTACAGTTTAGAACACAATCTGTTACACGTTCAAATTTTTCATTTATTTCTAATGGAAAGGAAGTATATATTGTTTCAAAGTATACATACTTGGATTTATCGTTGACTGAATTTTTAAGTTATGAGGAGATGGCAAAAGCAGTAGCTAAATCTGCTAGTAGAGCATTAGGTTTATTAAAAACTAAATGTAAAGCATATGGTAATTTTAGATATGATGTATACACTAAGCTTTTTGATTCCATTGTATCGTCTGTAATATATTATGGTGCGTCGATTTGGGGTACTAGGGAATTTTCTGTTGTTAATGCTGTAAAAAATAGAGGAATGAGATTGTTTATGGGTGTCGGAAGATATACCCCAAATCTAGCACTTTATTGAGACATGGGATGGAAACCATGTATTGTAACACAATGGACTAGTGTGTTAAAAACATGGTCTAGATTTACAAAGATGTCTGAATGTAGATTGAATAGAAAGATATTTTTATGGAGTAATATAATAAGTTTTAGTAAAGTTAGAAACTGCAATTATAGAGTTTAAAGACCTGAATTTAAATCAATATTGTAATATTGAATGTATTTTAAGTAAAGGAATGATCAAAAATATTGAAAATATCCTGTTTACTGAATATCAAGATAAATGGAAGAATTATTTATTTTCTAATGTTAATAGTAAGTTACGAACTTATAGATTATTTAAGTCAGATTTTTGTAAAGAGAAATATTTGTGTATTAATATGCGTGGTAAATATAGAAGTGCTAATGCAAAATTTAGAGCTGGTGTTGCACCACTTAGGATTGAAACTGGTAGATATGAAAGATTAGAGGTAAATGAACGATTGTGTTTTAATTGTAGTAAACTTGGTATAAAGCTGTTGAGGATGAAAAACATGTTTTGTTGCAATGCCCAGGTTATGCAGATATAGGTCAAAGTATTTTTAACAATATATGTGAATTAAATGGTAATTTCATTAATATGTCTGATGATGAAAAGTTTTTATATATGTTTTATAATGCAAATGTTTGTTATTTTCCTGCCAAAATCTGCCATGAAATTTTTTTAAGCGCAGGTGTTTACTTTATTCTTAATTAAAGTAATGTGTGTTTTAAATATATATTTATAATAGTGTATATTTTATATATTTATTTTTTTTAGTCTCTCGTAACTCTTTTAAGAGTGGCTCTTGTATGTTTTAAATATATGCTGATCTGTTTTTATTGTATATAATTGTAAAGAGGTGAGACTTTAATCAAGTATTTGTCTTGTCTTGTCTTGTTTTGTCTTGTCTTGTCTACAAAAAAATCGAAATATTTAAGACGCAAACCCATGTGGGCAAAAAATACATTATTTTCGAAGACTTCACAATCCGAAAAAGACCGTATTCTAAAATGTGAAGATATTTCATGGAGATGTACATCAAACAAACCTTGATAAAACTAGATATTTTAACTAGCACGCGTATTATATTATATTACCAGACAACTATCCATAGACATAGGACAAGGAACTTCCAAAATCCCACCCAATTTATACATTTTTAAATCCGCCCCATTGTATGCTTTTCATTCGCGAAATTGAGACCGTTTTTTTTTCGCGCCATTGAGTTGTGTATCCTCCCCAATGTCAATCTACGATTTCAAGCTACCCGTCAATCAGTCTAATTAGATTACCCGTAAAACTGGGTATTTAAACCAAAGGCGAATCATTTATACCTATTTATTTCTACGTGGCCTAGTATTAAAACTATCTAATATAAGTTCTTTAAATAATTGTTTGATAGGACATAATTCTTTGATGACAATCATATATTTTTTTTTTTTTAGATTAATTTGATTTAATTCTGAATATGTTGAAAGAAATTTTGATAGCAGCTTAATATTACCATATTATTTTAAGGGCAATATACAAGAACTTGATTTGATTGCAAGCATACTGTTTTTTTTTATTTTAATTAAATTAAAGTTCTGAAATATATGTAAAGAAATTCTGCTATGCTAAGAGCAATATTCAAAACAATAGAGGTGACACTAGTGGAACAGGAACTACTTACCCTTCCGGAGCAC